>JANJYP010244894.1:0-13883 GCA_024605115.1 Rastrelliger brachysoma | reverse complement strand
AGGGCCCAGCCGGGGCCCAGCTCTCAGCAGCTGTGAAATCCTCCCGTTTCCTCGGCAGGCGCAAAAGGAAAGAGGGGAGAAAGAAAGAGAGGGAGGCCAGGGAGGGAGCTGCGCCAGTAAACCCACCATCAGAGTGCTAACTCCCTAAAGAGCCACAAGCAGAACCATAATTCCCAGATTTAGGGAATGCCAAATTACAAATTACACTGCTGTTTGTTTTAAAAAGTCCCCCAACTTCCCTGAACACCAGTGACTTATTGGCTGCATAAATCTCCAGATAATAACAGAGACGCGGGGGGAGAGCAGAGAAGCAGAACCCCTTGCCAGCAATAAGTGAGACATTTACTGCGAGGCAGAATGCATTTGCTGTCACAGCAAAGAGGCAAAGGGGGAAAAAAAAATCTTTGCAAATTTTCCATGTCCACATCGTTTTTACTTAACAACACTGCAAGCTAATTAATTTAGAAAATCTGAGACAAGCCTAATTGCATTTTTTAAGTGTTAAAACGCTTCCACGCTTCATTTTTGCACAATGGGCTGACTGAGCGAGGCGATGAAGGCAGGCAGGGAGGGTGGTGTAATCAACTGAATGACCTTCAGGCATAAATTTATGAAAGGCATTGATCAGTTAAGGCTGTGATTTCACCGAGACAGGAAGGTCAGCAATTACCCAGATTCAATTAACCTCATTTAGTAAAGACTGCTGAGAGACCAATTTCTTTCCCCGCAACCCCCACTCACCGATCCCCCTGCTTTATATCAAACGATCCCCAGGCCGTCCATCTACCTTTGATCTGAGGGTTCCTATTGCATGCCCTGCATTCCTTGGAGCTGAGCAAATTATCTCCAAACAGGAAGAAATCCTGCAGCCAGGGGTTATGTAAACCCAGACTAAATAAAAACCAAATTCCTAATACAGTCCACCCCCATACCAATCCAAGCAAGGGAGGTAAAGCCCTACTCCTCCCTGGTAGAGATATAATTTTTACACAGATTGGCAGTGCTATCACAACAGCTGTGGCGTGAAAACAAAGAAACCTGTTAGTAGGCTTTGTTGTGGGCTCCTGCCTGCAAAGACTATAATTACAATTTAGTTCTGAGTCATTTGGCACATTCTATGTTCATGACAGACTGTTGTAGCACAAGTGGAAAGGCTAATCTTAACACTTATATACCACAAACCAGACATGAGCCAACAAAATGACATTTCCCTTACTTTCCCACTTGTAAAATGATGGGCAACTCAATATCCAAACTAATTTCATGATTTTCGGTTGTACAAAACTATACACACACGACAATCATCTTAACATGCATCAGTGCAGCTGTATCTAGAAGCATGTTGTTCTTTTATATAATGATGGATAATATGGCACAGGAAACAAACAGCACACTGCTGTGCATGTTTCCCTGACAGCTAAATGAGTGGGTCAAATGTCTTGGCGTGGGCAAAGACTCTTGATGATCCTGTATAGGAGTACGCAGTTACTCTGTGCTGTACTGATGTGACATGACATGGCTCTAAAAGACATCAGGTGAAATGAAAAAAAAAGAGAGGAAAGAGATAAAAAAGGAAGAGAAAAAGAGAAAAAAGGAAGCAGGCAAGGGGGCATATGTACTGCCATGGACGATCAGGCTCTCAATTACCCTGGCCGGACCTGTCTGTCCATGGATACACATTCGCCAAACCTCCCACCTTTACACACTTGCTCACACACATGCACACTCACACACACACACAGTGTTAATTTGCTTCCCTGCTTGGTGTTTCATCACTGTCAGCTTCCTCCTTCACTGCCCTCTCTTCCGATTTTTTCCATTTACTGTCACCTAAAGTCCTGTGTTCCATCTCTTTTAAGGGTTGTATTGTTGTTCTGATGTTTTTCTAAAGCAAAAATCAGGTTTTGGAGACTTGCTCTCATTTATCTCCACAGAGCTGAGGACGATGCCGTTTATTTCAGTACAAATTTATTGAAACAAATTACAAAACATTTATCAATACTACTTAACAATATATTTATAACTGATTGTGGTTGCTTACGGAAACGCTTGAAGGATGCTAATGTGATATTCTGATTGGAGTGTTTGTTTTATTTGATTTATTTCTGCATGAAAAGACAGCTTTCACGTCACACAGCAATCTTGAGGGCTGACACAAAGAAGCTTATCAGTACTGATATGGTAAAAACACACATCAGTCAAACACCTGCGAGGGCCTGATTTTCTCTATTCATGTGGGAGTAGCTCAATGCTTTAATAAACATTTCTATCAGCACCCACTCAACTACTGTCACCCTTTAACCTCAGACATCCACTAATGCTACTTTAGCAATAAATGCCACATTAGCCATGCAGAGTGAGCCTACAGCTCCCAGGCTGCAACGGGAGACACCAAATTACTTATGTCTCCTGCGTTCATCTTTGCCGCCGTTACGGAAACTTAATGACCTCCCGAGCGGTCGTTTATTATAAGCCACAACAGCGCAACACATTCCCAGCGTGGGGAACAGCTACCATCTACCATACTTCCAATTCCCACCCACCACTACTGCCACTGCTGCTTGCTTGTCAGAACAGGTGTGGGCCAGCAAGACTGCAAACCCCCAGCGAGCGTGATGGGATATACAGCATGAACGGAAAAGAGAGAAGAAACCTCCCACGCAACTGTCAACCAGCAGATACTCATCTCAACCGAGGCGTCATTAAGATGATAATGAATTCCATAGTGACCGTGTAGAATGGAGTGGTCTCCCCTCGCACACACACAAACCTCTTTATACTTAGCCCTGAGTGCCATTTTCATAGCCACCTATTAGGCATGTGTATGTGTGTGAGTGTGTGTACAACAGTGGGCCAGGGCTGACAACTCCTGCTCCTTCTCCCCTAGCAACAGACACAGGAAAATGAATGCCGAGAGAGGAGCAGGGGGGCTTGAGCTTTGTGTAAAATATTACCCTTCGTCTCACTTACCGCACCCCACAACACCCCTGCTCCCATCCCTCCCTTCTCCTCCCCTCCCCTCCCTCCCTCGGCTGTGCAGCAGTTGCTAGCCCTTATCATGGCTGCCTGTCAGTTTAGTATACAAATTAGCAGTCTATCAGGGGAATGCAGGGGCCTGTTTCATCAGTAGGGAGAAGGGCAGAGGCACGCATTGCACTAAAGCCTCTCGCCGCTGCAGACAGAGAGGGTCACAAATCAGCGCTGCAGCAGGCCCACAGCCAGCACTAACCAGATAAGGAGAAATGAAGGAAAAAGGACAAGGCATATTTCACCAGAGAGGATCCAGACCTGCTCAAACTCCCCACAAAAAAAAGGCCTAGGATGAAGGATGGAGGTGTGCTGGTAAGAGGAGGAGGGGGTGGGTTATGAGGATGGAGGAGGCCACAAATCACCATCTCAACCACACAGATTACAGAGCAACAAAGAGTATATGAGAAATAGGTATTGAAAAAAAACCCCATAAAGAAATACATTTTATAAAATGTCAATGACAGAGACAAAGGAAGTGCTTTCAGTTGATAATCAACTAAAATGTGCAGGAAATTAAGGCCGGCACACATTCCCACTTTCTCCTGTGAAGTGAACCTGTGCATGTTAATACCAGCAGAGACAAAACGGCTGCGAAGGGCTCTCATTAAGTGGCATAATGCAATGAGGCACAGTCTAAATTGCAGCAATAAAAGCCGACAGACAAATCATCTCGACCATCGCAATCCATTTAACTCAATTAATGCAACACCAGATCTGAGCTCAGTGGCTTAAAAGCATGTGTGGCTCTACTTCTTTTTCAGGCTTGAGGAATAGATGGGGGGTGGGGTGGGGGGCACCAAGGGAGGGAGTTAGTAGTATCTTTTTTAGGGTGAGATAAGGGCCAATGTGACCACTGCACTTTGATTAAGTCCTGCTCGAGACCATGAAAATGGGGAAAGAGAGAGGAAGAAGAGAAATTAAGGTGATGTGAGACGTAGGAAAACATAAACGGAAGATAGCAGTAGCTCTGCTTGGCACAGCACAGCCGTGTGGAAAGGGCGTAGCCTCTTTTCCTTTTTAATGTCAAAATGTGTGCCAGCAGCGATAAGAACCGCAGGTAATCTCCCGGTGGAATCAGGGGGCTGTTCGTCATTACTCCCTGGCCCTGATAGAGATCAGAGCACCGGTGGCTTCTCCTGGCTCTCCAGGCTTCTCGGCAGCAGCGATGGCAGATAGCCTCCTTTAAGACACGGCTCACTGCTCCCCGATTGGCTGGTCAACAGCCACAACCAAATCCCCAGCTCCCTCGGGGCCGCTGTGAGGGGGTATGATAGGACGGGTCACGGAAACTCACTGTCCCCCGTATCCACATCATCCACTTGTTGTAAAGCCTTTACCCCATTGTGAGTGTGGGTGGTGGAAAGTATAAAAGCTTTTCTGGATGTTATTGTCTGAGAGGCAGGATAACAGACAGGCGGATTATTTCAAAAAAAGCGTTCTCCAGAGCTCTCACAATGCGGCACTGTTGTTGCTGTGGAGAGGATCCTGGAGGAGATAATAATAATATTCCTAGTCAGAGCCTTTGCTGCAGTAGAGCTGCCTTCTAACAGAGAGATACACATCATTCTGACTGGCCCGCTGTGACATAATCGCCCTGCGGAGAGCTGCAGGCAAGCTTGGTAGGCAAACCACCTCTCACTGCAGCTTGTTAAGAGAAAGGTGGCTTTAAGCACCGCTCAATAGAAACTTCTATTGAACTTGTTTTTTTTTTTCTCACTCCATCTGAAGAATGTCTTGGTGAGTCATAGCCCACCTCAGGCTACACAAGTTACATTCTTCCTTTCTTCCTCTCTCTTAAGATTGTACTGCGCTTTTGACTTGGATGAATTTGCTAAGAGGGGAAAAAACAAACTCGGCTGGATCTTAAATAATGCAGCGATAAAAAAGCTGTGACCCTTTCCCTTGCCTCAACCCACACACAGTGAATTTTCTTCTGCAGTGAAAGACAGCGCACAAAGAGAAGAAAAGACAGAGCTGGCACAACATGGAAATGTGTGGTAGGCATTGGTTTTTCTCCTCTGGGCACGGACACCTTTAATGAGAGGAAAAAATGTGCAGCAAGAAGCAGATCTCACTCGTACCATGCCAGTGATTTTGTGTAATATGAATCACCTCCTCTCTAACACAAATAAATATTGTGCTAATGCCAGTGGGAGCTTAAGGCTCACTCTGGGCTAGGAAAAACCGAGGGTACACACACCAGCCTCCACACCAGTCATTCTGCATCCTAGAGCCTCCTAAACCCATCACCATGCATACACTAGACACTGTTGACCAATGACCTTTCGGCTTGGCTCTCTGCTGAGGTCACAGTTTATCAGTGCAATGGGGAGAGGAGGGGTGTGAAGTTGTTGATGCTGGTTTAGTAACAGCAACTCCCCTAAACTACAACAGCAGCTGAAATGAAGCAGAGGGAATTTAGGAATTCATCTCTGCATCCTGCTCATATGTCAGCCGCAAGCTTGACAGTTGGCCAGGCGCTCAGGATCAATACAGCCACTTGTCCTACGAAGGAATGAAGGGGGGGGGGGGTTTGTGAAGTACAGGAGGTGCAAGTTGGGGGAGGAAGGGAGTGGAAAACTGGAAATGGGGCAGGGTAGACTGGCACCCGTTGCCAAATGTCCCATCGGTCTCACACCGCCATCCCTTTGCCACTTAAAGGCACACAATCCGCCCTAGCTAGCACAAACAAACATGGCACGCACTATATAAAGTAGTCTCAGACCTCCAAAGCCATCAGGTCATGTTTGAAAGGGATGTGGCACGTTAAGTGGAATTTACTTTTGATGCAGACATCAGGCCTCAGGTTTCTGGCAGCTGTAACCCAAGCTTGTCCCTGAGGCCCCAATGCAGGGTTAGACAGGACACCCAATGCCCAAGCAGTAACCTTAAGAAATACCTTCACTACTCAGTTTCCCTTATAAAGGTAGGGTGACTGGTTTGTTAGGGGTTGCCGTCTGCAGTATGAGGCTTTTTCTTCTCCCATGAACAAAATTTAATTTCATCAAAAAAAAAAAAAGATTGTTAGTAAGAAAAAAAAAGAATGTGGATTGTTTCTGGTATTTGCTACTTGCTGTATAGAGGCTGCTGTTGAACAGGCTGGTGCTATTAATGGGTGGAGTATGTTGTGTTGTGAGGTTACAGAAGAAATTTAATATAGAGCGCAGACCACAGCAGCCCAAGGTATGCCCACTGCTTTGTCATAACAATCTATGCTTTAAACTTTGATGTTATTTTTTATTGACATCTTTATTCCTTTAGATGAATACATGACACAGTTTTAACTCAGGCATGTCATGACATTTTATTATGGGAAGGTGTTGGCCCAAACTGAGCTATGAACCCCTCTTACATCTCTTTTGTGACATGGCATAGGTCTTGAGCTCTTCTGTCACTGACAGTCCAGATGTGTGACTTAATGTGGGGTGGGAAGGAGTGTATAAATAACCATGATGACATATCAGTGGGACATGCCAGGAGCTTTGCTCAGTGAGGGTGGAGGTGATAGAGGGGGTGCTGAGCTAACTGTGTACCTCTAGGGAATCCAGCACAAGCTAGTTTAACGCCAGCGCGACAACTGCGGAGACCTTGTGAGAGAGCTTATGGCTTTAGACTTCACACTTACTGTGTAACATCACTCTAGCACACCACACTGTGACCTGACCTTGACAACAGTTATGTTACTGGTTTTTCAATTACAATGATCACTGCCTAATAGAACTGTATTGTAAATAATTATGAACTACATTTGTGGCTGAGAACATCATGCACAGACATGACAACTTGTCAATACCTGTGTAGAGGTCAGTTTTATTAACCTTAAGAGTAACTGGTCACTCTGTGTGGCCTATATTTGCAGTAACCATACAATAATAGCATCCTAATATGATGTAGCTGTCTATTCTGTGAGCTTTGCTTCTTTTCTAAGCACTGGTGAACTTGGTGTAGACCTGCCGGCTGTTATCTCTGTTAATAACATACCACCTGTGGAGGAATTTGATCTGGCAACCATCTGAATACAAATCCCTGGACATAAGAGAAGGGCAGGGAGAGGAGGATATATTTGATGTGCTCGCATTGCTAGAGCAGATTTATGAGCAATCACTGCAGAGATGACTATTAAAAGTTGTTGGCCATGCCAAGTGTATGCAGAGAATCATTTGCACTGGATTAAAATATAATGAAGCAAGTGAATGCAACTTTGTCTTACATGCAACTCCTTAAATTATTCAAGTAGAAAGAAAAAACAACAGGCAAAGAATGTTCCCTAGAGCGCTTATACCCTTTTCTGGGGCTTGTTCATGATGGCAACAATGAATATCTTAGCACTTGTTAAAAGCTATGTTTTCCTTGGTAGTCTATACGTATGAGTGGACTAAATGAGCAGAGAGGGCGCCAAGTCACATGCAGAGGCTAGTCTTTTTCACTTCCAGTATGTCGGCTCCAGAGTGGTTTGTTTACATAATGCACTGGATTGATTTTTTGGTGTATGGGAAGAAGCAAGGTTAAACAGCTCATTACTGCAGCGCCGGATCGCCTTAACAAACTAGTTTCCTGTCAATAAAACAAACCTGACAATTACACTCTTAAACTACCTCTTAGATGTTGAGTTGTATGCATTTTCAAAAGGATGCCCATTATAGTGACTCCGTGCCTTAGCCGTGCCCATAACCGTTTTAATTAGCTGTGTCACTTAAAAACTTGTACTTGTTTTTGTGCGGTCATTCTATGGCAACCCTTGTTTCCTTGAACTTCATTTCAACATCTGCACGTTTAGAAACACTAAGCCTGGCTCAGGTGGCTCCCGTCTATATTTGAATAAGAGATATGCAAACAGATGAAGTCAAGGCAGCAGCTTGTGTGCTCAAGCAGCCTTTTTCTCACATTTGAGAGATTCCTTGGATTAGTTGGTTTAGGCTCCAAGGCCTTTATACTGCATGCTATTCATTCAGAAGAGAGTAGGAAAAAAGTGTGTTTGCATTTCATGTCTGTCAGTGGTAAAGATGTGGTTAGAGGTAGAGGTCAATGTAAACAGAGTCCCAACTGAAAAAGGTGAACATTATATCCAGCAGAATCCAGAAGAGCCATTATGCAGGACCCACTGGAGAATCCTCAGTTCAGAGCATCTTTCTCTTACATGTTTCCGTCAGTACAATTAAGGCTTTAGTTGAGAGAGGAGGGTTTAGGGTGTTCAAAGCTGTGAAGCTGGGCATAGTAGGTTAATGAAGGGTGTGGGGGCTTAGCTCAAGTCATGCCTTATTCATGTCATTCTTGTTATTCTGCATCGAACTGGTCACTCAGTGAAAAATCCACAGCCATTGCTAAAGGAACATGAGGTGTTAAAGATCCCTTTTTTACCAGTCCCATTTACTGTTCCACTACTAATGTTTTTTAACCATGCTCAGGTGCATCACAGCAGGGGCTGCCCAACTTCCCTTGTGAACCTGTATGGCACTCCACCCCAAGCCACCCACCAACATAACGTAATTGGAAACCTAGAACACTTTACTGCGCTTGTAATGGCTCTGCATACTCAGATCCCTGAACAGCCCATCATCCACATCCTTGATTGACAGGAACCTGGCAGGATGCCAGCATGGGGAGTCAAGAACTTCTGGTACAATGCTCTTGCACCCACCACAGATCAATACCTCCATACGCAATTACAGTAGCTGAAACAGATGTGCTCACAGGCTTCAGTGCTCTACCTACACTATCGACTACTACGACACCCCCTGCTCTCCATCACAGAAACACACACACACACTTATATGACCACAAAGAAACAGGCATGAACCTTCCAGTTCTCTCACTGACTATCTTGACAAAATCAACTTTCAGTGTTTTGTGCTAGCATAGCAATACATCTAATGCACTGGGTCACATTAGAAGAATGCAGGGAGCGTGTGTGAATGTTCTCCTGTCTTGCCCTCACTCCTGCTGGGAGACAGTTTAACCTGCTTCTCTGACAGTTACACTTGTTCTGTCAGCTGAGCCCCCACCCTGTCACTAACAGGTGGCCTGTCCCTCACAGCAAAGTCATTTGCCTCACACAGCAGTAGTCATGGGTAGCTTCAGCCAAGCTGCATTCAGGTTTCCAGCTATACAGTTCAGGCCAAAAAGAGAGGCCGTGGCAGAATACAGAGGAAAGGGCTGGGGGTAGGGGAGAGAAGAAAAACCTCCTCCGATCAAATAAATGCCACTGTAAGCATAAGTGACAAGTCTTGTTTGGGCTCGTCTCCGCTCAGGGCCTGAAAGGCCAGCACTGCCTCATCTCCTCAACTATGTCTGCAAGCAACATGGGTGGGTGAGAGAGGGAGAGAGACATGTCTGATTGGTGCCATAGCCAAGAGTGAGAGCAGCCCAATTATATTTCCTATCCCTCAAGAGCCGGCCAGCCCCCTCCGGTAGAGCGAAGCCTCTGCCATCTCTCCTCTCTTCACCTCTCAAGACACAGTAGATAGATAAATAAATGACAGCCCCGCTGGGGCTTGGCCCAGCCTCCCAGAATACATTGCAGAGGTTGGCTGCACGCCTGTCCGTTTGCCTTCACCTGGCATTACTGCAGATAGACATTTTTCACATTATTATTGTTGCATCGTCTCCGTTGCCCTGTTCACTCACTGAGTTGTGGTTGATGATTTCGGCACAGGACCGGAGGAGATTGGAAGGAAATGTCTCTTGTCAAAGTCAGCATAGCCTAGGTTAGCAGAAATTTAACAAGTTCCCTGGGCTCTCTCCATTCACCCTCTGACGGAGCACAGAGCCAGGACATAGCCTGCTGACAGCCCTGGGCATGTCACTGTCACTGACACTTGAGAGGTCAGAGAGAGGAAGGAGAGAGGAGAGAGCCAACAGGGCTCAATCCCATACACTTTACTACACAGCTCCATATTGCTGCTGCTTTCCTCAAGCCATAAAACAACACATACTGTTTGTAAATCTGACCTTCACTAATGTAACACAAATGTGCGCTAGTCTTAATAGCACACTGACAAGTTGTTGTCATTACCTTGCATGTAACTGTCCTTGGGCTGTCACTGTAAAATGCTTTGAACTTGACAAAAAGCCAAATATCCCAGGATGTTTGTGTTTTTTCAGTAATAATCAGGTAGAAGCCAACAGAGAAATACTCCAGCTTTAAACTGCATGTGTACGAGCATTTTTCCCCCCGCACTCTCACCACTCCCCGATAGTTAAAACCCAAAACCAGATGTTGCGGATCAGTGGGGATGAAAAAACAAGGAGAATAAAAGTGGAGGGCGGAATGGTACGCATTAACTATAATCAAAAAGAAACAAAAAGGAGACCAGGATGCTTTAATTACTTCTCACATATAATTTGGTTTTGTGGGGGCAAGCAAGGCACTGCCAAGAAAAGAAAGATGAAAAGCGACTTAAATTACATGGGGAGAAAGTGCAGAGGCTTTGTACACACGGTCCATCTATTCTCCACAACTGTAGACAAGGCTGATGACTAGCCCCAAAACCTTGCTGTAAATTGTCCATGGATACAGACCAACAGTCATGCTGGATCTAAGTTGTTCAGCATGGCCATAACTTTTAGAAAGTTGTTGAAATATACGCACTGCAGACTGCCGACAAAAAAGGTCTTAACATTCTCTCTTTAAACCAAATCTGTCTTTTATGTCAAACACTGTATGTTAGCATCATTATTGTATTCACAGTTATTGTTCTCATCATAGTATTCATCATCTAAATTCCCTTAAATAATGTGATTATAATAATTTTTCATGCCACTCTGCCAAGTAACTGAGGATATGCGTTATGTTTGGCCGCTGTAGAGAGCTTGGATGAGGCCTGAGCGAGGTGCTCCATGAATCTACTTCATAGTCGTCCTCGGTTTGCAGTCTCTCTTGACTCGCTGGTGTTGCCACAGTGCTAAATTGCACAGCTGTTCCACAATCTGTGGCGGTGTTAATTACCCAAATGTGAGCGGCAGCTCGTCAGTTCCTCACTAACGAAGGGGTCTGCTTTCCAGTGAGGGTGCCGTATGTTTGGTATGTAGGCCCATTTCCACCTAACGCTCCCCAGGCTGCACGCGGACCACCCGACACATCCGCATCCTGGAGAAGAGGTATCTAATTAAAACCCCTGACTCAAATCTGCTTACTAAGGGGGAAAAACACGCGGGCTGGATTAAAAGACGGCAAGAGGGGTAGAGTGGGGATTGGTGGGGGGAGAGGGGAGCTTTAATACACTGCGAGTGAAAGGGCTTAGGAAGAAATATGAGAACTCTCAATAGTAAGATCCCAGGCTAGGCTGGAAGGAAATGCTATGTGAATGTGAGCCGATCAGTCAGCGTTTGTCAGTCTGATCCCTTCGCACTTCCAAAGCCCCCAGGCAGAGACAGACAAGCAGGTTGTTTTCAAGAAAAGTGGCTTCTTAACTCTCCTGGTTGGCCTCTCTTCCAAGGACGTGCACATCAATTCTTCACTATAAGAACACAGACTGACAGAACTCAACAGCCTGTACTGGATGCTTAAAAACCCCCTCAACGATCCAACCAAAACAGAATAAAAAAAATAAAGATGAATGATTTTAGTGATTTTTAACAGCAGCATCATATTATAAGGTGCCTTTTTATCACTCTCACACAATAACATGATGGCAGTACAAAATATGAAACCCTCTGCAGTCAGACACTGTAAACTGTTAATGCACTACATTACACACTACACCACCCCACTTCTTGCGTGCAATGTTCAAAACAAAGGTGTTAAGAACTCCCGTCATGAATCATACTCACTGGCTAAAAGCCTAGCTACTGCATACCACCCACCTCCAGTTATACTTGAACACCACCGCCTGAAATAGCACTGGGAGACTACATAATGAATGCATGAAGCTAGGTGTCACGAGGGCTTGTACGGTGCACAAAACGATGGGGCAATTAGGCCCACACGACACCTCGGGATGGCGTGATGAAGGACTCCTGGGCTTGTATCCTCCGCCTCTGTTCCTCTATCATTAAGGACTGAGCAGCCACATCTGGCTAATGGCACGCCTGGGGTTCCTGCTCAAACACTGTGCCACGCCGTGCACATTTAATTACGCCTCATAAAGGTAACAAAAGACATGGCCTGCTCTCAGGGAAGCACTGTTTGGAAATTGGGAGGGAAGACAGAGAGAGAGAGGGAGAGAGAGAGAGAGAGAGAGAGAGAGAGAGAGAGAGAGAGAGAGAGAGAGAGAGAGAGAGAGAGAGAGAGAGAGAGATGAGGGGAAGGCGAGGAGCTGGCCAGCTGCCAGAATTACAGGTTGACCTAGGTCGGCAGCTTCAAAAGAGAGGGAATTCACTCGAGTGTCTCCACCTCTCCTTGAGATAGGTCCCAATGAGCAGGCAGAGAGCAGGAGATGCTCAGTAGCTGGAAATCAAAGGACCTCTAGTTTGTGTCCCTTCTGTATTAGATCATGAACTGCACAAGGCACTGCTGTCAATGGCTAATTGCAGAAGGGCCAGGGGGATTAAGGGGAGAGCTCTTTTGAAATATGTATGGGATTTAGCAGCTGTTTGAAGTGAAGAGGGACTTCTTTGTCAGGGGGACAGAGAAAACAACAATAACAACATCACAGGAGAATGCCTGGAACAGTGCTATGGCCTAGCATTGTGACCTGCTACACTTCCACCCTGCCTCTCAGGCACTGTGTTGCTTAGTGGCCTCCGCAAAGAGCTCACCACATTTAGCCAAAAGCATGAAACACACATTACCCACTGACTGAGTGACTGGCTGACCTATGACTTCAGTAGTACCTGGAGGTATTCAAAAGACCTTGGATGGCTGCTTTGTGCTGCACACAGTTGACATTTCGAGCCGAGAGAGAAAAATTTTGAAGAAAAAAAGAAAAAACATGAGCGGGGACACAAGCCCCAGGTCTCTCAGAGAGCAGATGCCCACATTTAGGAAATAACATCAGATAGGAAGAGATGAGGGACAAAGAGGCTCATTGTCAAAGCAGTCCATTGTCTGGCAGTTTGAGAGCTGGCTAACGCCACAGGAAAGGTCACTGGTCACTTCCATTTGGACCTTCACATAAATCCCCCGCTGTCCAACGCAGTTAATAACACAGCCAGCTCTGAAGGAACTGCCATTGCAATAAAAAAGGGAGAAAAAATGTATTTTGTTTTGCCAACACCTCCCTGTCCCTTTACAGCCACTGGCCTTGTGCGGCGCTTTGCGTTATTTATAACTTAAATGTTAAAAACAGAGACATCTCTGCAGTGTGCATTATAAGACAAGCCTGCCAAACGTCTCGCTCCACAGCGGCTTCCTCTTCTGTAAAGTCTTCCTCTGCTTTTGGTGTAGAGAGAGTGTTTTATGGCAAGTCCCTTGTCAGGATTAAGATGTAGATCCAAGTGCCACAGGGACAAGCATAAATTCTCCATCTCCCACTGTGGACCCACAAGTGGTGGAGCTCAGGGAGTGTCCTTGAAGTATGAATAACATCACATGCTACGTGTCATCTGTTATACAGTAATGACATGTCCTCTGAAGAATCCACATCTCCTGTGGCTCATAATTCTCTGAATGAGATAACTACTCGCTTCCCTGTCAGAGAATTTTGTGGAAGGCCATACACATTAAAACAAAAATGAACAATTCATGGATCATTCTAGTTTTGAGGCCAACACTCCATTTACACAGACAAATTAATGCGAGATCTAATATGCCGTTGTTTGAGCTGCGTCAGAAGATCTGATTCAGAACCAGGGAAACATTCATCAACTTTAATGCAGGGGAACAGCTGTAATCAAGGACCAGGGATCATACTGCTCTCGGTCCAGTAAACCACTAAATCAGAAGGGCAGGAGGCAAGGATGGGAAAACACTGTCT
>JANJYP010244720.1:0-12499 GCA_024605115.1 Rastrelliger brachysoma | reverse complement strand
CTAGCTAACTGTATATAGTGTAAACTAGCTAACTGTATATAAAGTAGTGTACATCACTATGCTACTGCAGTACTTTTACTTGTAATGGAGTATTTGCTATCAATACTTTTACTTCAGTAAATGGTGACTTATTCCACCTCTGTGTGATACCAGGAACAGTTCATCTTTCATAACAGTCCAGTCCTGAGAAACCCTTTGTTTCACTTGTACTTATCTGCTTGTACACACACGTTTAATGTTTCTCCGTTGCTCCTCTGTGTGTGTGTGTGTGTGTGTGTGTGTGTGTGTGTGTGTGTGTGTGTGTGTGTGTGTGTGTGTGTGTGTGTGTGTGTGTGTGTGTGTTGCTTTCATTGTTCCTGCACTGCCAGGTGAAACCAACAATGTAATGTTGTTAACTTTTCTCATGCTTGGACCACCTCGGGTTTCTTCTTACCTGGAAACACGTCAGCTGATCTCAGACACACGCTGACTGTTCATGTGAACTCAGCCAGACAAAGAACACCCCCCCCACCCTCACCCCCACCCCACTCCCTCTGCTCTGTGTTGATTAATTACAGCACAGCAAGTTTGACCCAACAGGATGAAAGTGTCTCTTTGTTCACTTGATATTGCACTTTGCAACTGCCAGCATATGAACTCATACATGAGAATTACTTATTATCTTACCATATTATCTTATGGTAATGATCAAGTTTAATACTAGTAGATACACTTATTCTGTTCATCTTTTTTATAAACTGTACAGCAGTATCTAATACACTCATATCAGTATGTAGAAAATGAATGCTCTTTCTTTTTCTGCCATCTCTCGTTCATTTCAGAGCACAGTGACGATGATCCCAGCTCACGACAGTCCTCTGGCAGCTCTCACGTTCAACGCCTCTGCCACCAAACTTGCCAGCGCCTCGGAGCGGGTAAGAGAGACAGGTTTCTTGGCTCTAAGTATTTTCCAGCAGCCAGTTCCTGCTCCCACCCAATAAAAACACTCACAAAAACTGTTAACTGCTGCACTTTAGAGGTGCTGGTATGTGATATTTATTTCCTTTGTTCAGCAGCAAGAAAGGGCAGGTTCACATTTTTCTAGTCTGTCTTAAAACAACAACCAGGAGTTCAAGTTAGCACTTTCTTGCTTTAATCCTGTGTAGTCAAACATAAGGCTCGTGGCCCAGAACCGGCTTCACAAAGTGTTACAATGATTCCTGTTTTTTTTTGTTTTTTTTAACACAAATGTCTCTTACTCTGAAATGTATTGACATTTCCTAGTGACCCAAAAAGTAAAATGAAATAGTTAATAGTCTTAGTTCTGATAAGATTGTTATATTACAAATAGTAATTATGAAGGCTTCATAAAGTTCTTGTAAATTTCAGTTAAAATAAAATACTCTAAAACCATTATTACTATGCTCTATTTTCATGTCTCTCTGTGTGTGTGTAAATAATAATAGCAATTTTTCCACAACAGATGTATTTTACTTTCTGTTAAATGAATAGTTAATAGTTTTAATAAGATTATTATGTTATAAACAGTAACGTTTCAGTCATTATTATATGTTCTATTTTCATATCTCTTTGTAATAATAGACAGAATATTATTTTTCGCAGTAAACAGATGGTTTATTATAGTTAAGATATACATGAGAGATCAAATCTAGCTGTTTGTGACCCTTTATCTAAAATATGTCCTTGCAACAATCATACTGACCATAAGAAGTATGATTACCATGAGATTCATTATAACAAGAAACTCATCATGTATGCACGATTTAGTGATTCCTGAGAAAGAAACAGCTGATGCCTCACAGAGATGTCTCCTCTCAACAGATGAGGAAAACATCTGTTAGAAAATATGTGAACTCTTATGCAGCAAAAATAAATAAAGCACCAACCTGTGTGTGTGTGTGTGTGTGCGTTTCTCACAGGGCACCGTCATCCGAGTGTTTTCCATCCCTGAGGGCCAGCGTCTGTTTGAGTTCCGCCGGGGCATGAAGAGGTCAGAGGTCACACGTATCATATCTAAAATGTGTTCTCATAAAAGCAGCAAAATACACGTATGAATACATCTAAAGACATCAATCCAAATACATACAGAGCATTCATATTTTGCCTGTACACTGGCATGCATGTACTTACACCTCCAGGTTTCATTATATGCTGATGACTGCTTTCTAAGTATTAAACATGATCTGTACTGTCTTCCACTCCAACACTCAGCTGAGTAGAATGATGAGGTCAGAGATTTCAGCTAAAAGCCTGAGGGTAGAGTTAATTATCCACTTTAAATTATTCATGAATCCTCCAGCGTTTGTGTGTGTAAGTTTGTATGTGTGTGTGTGTGTTTACATGTGTGCTTCTGTCTGCAGGTACGTCAATATAAGCTCTTTGTCCTTCAGCCCTGATGGTCAGTTCCTCTGTGCCTCCAGCAACACAGAGACAGTGCATATCTTTAAACTGGAGCAAATGGNCACACACACACACAAATACACGTGCTATAAACACAACAACAGGTCGTTAACAATTACATACCGTTCATCTCAAATTTGACCCATTTTGACATTTGAAAGCTATTAAAAATCACATGAGTACATTCTTTCAGCTTGAAATGTTATGACTTTTTTCCTACAGTGGCCTAAAATGTCCAAAAAACAAATTGATTTAATAGTGTGTAGCTGATTTCCATTTTTGCACACAGAGGGATGAAGCCTATCATTCAGATGTTGCATCCTTTGCTTTCACAAAATTACCAGAAGTAATTGTTAATACTGATTGTGTTAAGGGATGATGACAAATTGGGTTGTAAATAAATTGTGGATAGCTGTTTGTGAGTTTTATATTTGGTTGTAAGCTGTTAAATGTATTTATAGATAAGTAAGAAAGGGGTAGGGTCACGTACTGTAAGTTTCACTTCTACCTGCTCCTTTTCGAACACTCTTCTTTTTTGTTTTTATTATGATTTTTTGTTCTTAAATTAAAATTTTTTTGTGTTTGAAATAAATAAATAAGATCATAACATGGTGTGATTGTGAATGTATTTCCACCATTGTAGAGTCTAATTAGAAGAAGATAGTAAAGGAGCTGCACTTATAGAACACTTGGCTAGTCTTTTTAACCACTCAGGCATGTTTACACTACATGTCACATCCACCCATTCACACACATTCATACACTGATGACAGGGGCTACTACACAGTGTGGTTAGTGCCCCACAGTGTCCTCATCAGGAAGAGACTAACATTAACACATTCATGCACTGTTGCTGCAGCCATTCAGAGTAATTTAGATGAAGTGTCCTGCCTGTGGACACATCAGTCTACTGACTGGGTTCATTGTTCTACTCCTTCATTCAGTAAACATTGTCAATAGTCAACATAGGCTCTATTTAGCTACACAAATATACAATGACCCTGACCTTTTAAAATCTATTATTGCTTGTTTTTTTTCCAGCCTGTCATACCATATAACTCATCTCACACACAAATAAGAGTCACTAGTATACATTCAATAGTGCACTTGTGCCACTCTAAATTCTTTTTATTTACATGTTCGAAATACGCTAGACTGAATAATAAAACAAAGGAAAAAAAGGAAAAAGAGAATAAGAGAAAAAAGTAAGTAAAACCAAGATAAACAAGAGATAAAATGACAGAAGAAGCATGAATAAAGTCAAATAAGACAAAACTCATGAAATCATAATAAAAAATTTAAAAAAGCATGAAATTAAGTAGAATAAAAAAACTAAAGCATCATAATATTGTGTGTATGCAGTGGAGAAGACGATGCTGCCACCTGGTCAGCCTACGTGGGGAAGATGTTCTCAGCAGCCAGCAGCTACCTCCCTGCTCAGGTATCCGGTATGATGAGCCAGGACCGGGCCTTCGCCACCGTTCACCTCCTCTCTTCTGGCCAAAGGAACGTCTGCACCCTGGCTATGTGAGCCTCTCTGTGGAATCACTCACATTTATTAATTGTTTTCTTCTCACAACATGACGTGTTGTTAGAACTTGAGGGAAAGATTTTGGCTAGTCCCGACTTCCTCGCAAATATTTTAGAATTAAGACGTCATATCTCATAATCCAAAGGTCAGCTATGACATTTACTGACCAAAGTTATGCTCCCCACAAGATGAGCTCTTTTGAATTTAATGACACCATTGCTCTTAGAAGCACTTCAGAGAGAAAATCCATTTTTTCTTTAAATTTTTAATCCCAACATCCTGAGGCTTTATTCATTAAATCCAGTGGTAACACAGGAATGGTGTTTATTTCAAGCTATTTTTAGGAGGACAGTTAACATGAATTACTTCTGACTGTGTTGCTGTTGGACAACTGAAATGGAAACTCTACTGGATGTTTCAGGATCCAGAAGCTTCCGCGGCTGCTGGTGGCTACGGATGACGGTCAGCTGTTTATCTACAACGTGGACCCACAGGAAGGAGGAGAGTGCATGTTGGCACACAAACACAGGTGAGGCTGCAGCTGACTCCACTATGAGTAAAAACTACATAGTAAAAAAACAATCTAATGGACAACAATCAGACAGCATATAGATGTGAGGAAAAGCTGAATAAATGTGTGGCACATGCCTGTATCAGGTTATCACAGCTGGAGTCCTCCCTTTACCCTCACTGCCAGAAGAGGGAGACAAAAGTCAGTAAAAGCACAGTTTGAAATAAAGACACACTAGATGAAAGCTAACTAGATGAGTTTTAAATTTTCTTTTAAAGATATCTACCACCCTCAGGTCCTCCCACAAGCTGTTCCACAGGCTGGGGCCGTAGTGGCTGAAAGTAGCTTCCCAGTGGATTTTTGACTAGACCCTAGTCACAGCCAAGAGACAACTAGCAGGGGACATGAGCTTGTACTGGGCAAATTTGGCATGTACCACATGGTTTGAGTAGTGTGAAGCCCACATAGGCTGACTGTATGAGCCCCATAAGGGATGGCAGTGGGCTAAGCTGGCATGGGTTTAAACAGGGGACATTGTATGGGCCCCATATTGTTTCAGAAACACGGGCCCCATACATGAAACCCATGTAGACTGGTTAAATGGCCTAATGTAAAGTCCCACTTAGACCTCATATGGGCAAACAAATGGGGCCTACATGGGTCTCACCCTGTTTGGCCCCACCTGAAACCCATGTGGGCAACCACAAGTGGTGTCACCATGGAAACGGCAGACAAACCCACTCAGGACCTATATTTGTAGCTCATATGTAACCCTTATGGAGGTCACATGGACATACTGGCTGGGGTGTAGTTGGTACATATTTTAAAATCATGTCAGACAAGTACTCAAGAGCAAGACCATTCAGTGATTTGTAAACCAATAAAAAGAGTCTTAAAAGTATTTCTAAAACTAATGGTAGCTATGCAGTAGTCTTAAAACAGATAGTCAGCTGAATCTTTTGTAATTTATTACATATTTGAATCATAGTGTATTAGAAGTATAACAAACTTCAAATGAAAATACTCTGGTAAAGTAACAATACCTTTATAACTACAGTGCTTGAGCAAACGTCTTTAGTCACATTAGAGCAGGTCATCCACTACTTGGATAATAAGAGGTTTACTTCCCAGTCCCTCCAGTACACATGGAGAAGTGTCTTTGGGCAACATTTAGAACCCCACAGTGCTGCCAATGTCTGCACCACAACCCTGTGTGGTATCTTTCTGCCATCAGTGAGTGTGAGTGTGTGTGTGAATGGTTCCTGTGGCTTGTAGTGTTTAAGCATTTTGAGTGGTTGGAAGTGGGAAACACTTGGAATTAGAATGGACTGACCGCTTATTTACAAGAAAAATAAGCAGAGCTCATAGTGAAACCTGGTGCGTGCTGTGTCTGATGACAAATCTACCACAACATGAACGGAAAGGAAAGAACAATTATAGGTCATCAGGTCATTGTTCAGATGACTGGCCCAGATACAAACTGCTTGTTAATACCAAGAAATTGTATGATGTTATAATCCCACAACCTGAGTTACACATCCTGTGGAAACCTCTGGAAACTTTGCTTCATTACAGATGTTTACAGTGTTGTAGCAATGTTTGAAAGATGTCTAGCTTCCTTCATTCTCTTCCTTCTTCCTTTTAGGATCTTTGGTGTTGATGACGACCAGTTTGAAGGTACAGAATCAGAAGGGTCAGAGGTCACAGGGCCAGCACAGACATATCCATCCTACGCTGCCACCGCTGCCTTACCAGCCTCTGGTCCCGTTACTGCAACTCTTACTGGTTTGTAGCCACATATGTTTTTCTGTTTTTGAGTTTGCATGTGACAGGAAGGGTTTAACGTCATTCTTAGGTCAGCAAATACAGGATGTGGTTTTCATGTAGCTTCCCTATCTAATCACAAGTGAAGAGAGAGCCGAGGGCCTGATAGCACTGAATCTAATTTCCAACTTTTTATGAAGGCAATTCAGCTTGATATTGCTATGTTTATAATGAACAATATGATTTATAGTAGCTGTAGTAGGATATGCAATCACTCCAACTGACGTCATTGAGAACTTCACAAAATTACATGCAACTATATTTACATGACATTTTTTGGTGTCAGAGAATGGATCCATGGTGGGACAGAGATGTTCCTTTGAATCAAAGAGTTTTAAATTTTTATACATGGTACTATGAATCTGGTAAAGATATTACCAATAGTGTACAAAAATGTTATCATGGCTATCAATCTTTATTTATCTTTATTTTATAGAGTGCAAATTATTGAAGTTATCTCAAGGTACTTTTCACATAGGGCACGTCTAGGAAATCAGGAAGAACCTCAGGCAGAACTGGACTGTAGATAGGTTTAACTGGTTGGACCAACAAAAACTTTGAGGAATCTGAAATATGAAACACTTTTTGGTTCAATACTTTTTGATACCTTCAATATAGCTTTATGTGGAAAATCTTAAAAATAAAGAAAAAAACATGATTCAGCTGGTGTGTCCAAACTTTTGACACTTAACCCTCTTAACATACCGTTCATATTCTGACCCCTTCTGAGCCACAAATCAATTATAAAGACCTTATCAGTCACAGATAAGCTTAATTGATCCTCAATAAAAAAAAACTATATATTTTTACAAAACTATAACTATATTGAATATGAAGAACCATTTTTGAATAATTATTTTGGAAATTTTGGATAAATATGGGTTGAACGCACTACAAAAATGCTGTTAAAAAATCTTTGTATATTGTGGGCCACATTACTACCTTTACAACTGTCAGATGTGAAAATAAATAGTTCATATTTGACCCTGAATAGTATGTAAGGGTTAATGGCTTCACATCAACAATCTCCACCAGCATAGGAGCAGGAAAAATATCTCATCTGTTACTTCTCCTGTGGTTCCAGCATGCTACCTGTAGCCCAGATGTTTTCACATTTTTAAGGAGTTATATTGTAGCTTGTGGTGTAGCTATCGCGCCTACCTCGTAACCTTTTAACGCCCACAGTTATACATTCACCTCAGGGTTGGAATGTTGAAATGCTCGCAGATTAATGCTAATGAGTGCGAGCACATCAAACAGACACTTCTTCAAATGTTTGTGTAAAGTACAGTTAGGATGATGTAATCATTTGTCTGTCTCCTTCACCTATTTCTAAACCAGGTTATTGTGAAGACGGCGGGGCGGTGAAAGGTGAAGTCATCCCAGAACACGAGTTTGCTGCCGGACCTGTGTGTTTGGACGACGAGAATGAATTTCCTCCTGTGAGCATGCAGAAGTGTTAAGTGTCACCCGTAGCTAGCTCTTCTAGTAGGTGTAAAATTTCAGTATGACAAGAGCTAACGTAAAAGACTGAGACTGCAAGTTAAGTGGAAGATGGTGCAACTACATTTACAGTGTCAAAATGGGTTTAGTTGTCAAATACCAGCAATACCAGAAGTTCAGGAACTTTTATATTTATCTCAACTAGGACAAATTGTCTTAACATAATCCACATTAGCAATTGTTGACTCAGTCAGCTCAATTGACTCAATAATTAATGTAGCTAAGTATAACACACCAGCTTCATGGCAATTCAAGGCTGTAGAACCAAAGACTTCCTCTTTAGCCCCAAATAATTCTCCAGTTTTGTCACTAAATTATGGTTTTGTAATTTTGAAAATTTTCTGGAAAAATACTGGAAATACTTAATTTTTTTTAACGCTAAAGGAATTGAGACTGAAGCAGTGGCACAAACATCCTAAGTCATGATACTAAGTCACGAAAACAAGGTATATAAATATCTGTAAGAGTTTTAACTTGCACAAACATGATATGAATAGAGCATATACAGCTAACATAGCTAGCTAAAGTTGTGCCTCCCCTTGGCTAGCAACACCAAACTAGCTTAGCCTCATGTCAGATAGCCTAAAAGTTGCATATTTTATCAATCTGGTAGTCGTACAGTGATAACAGTTTTATGACTAATTTTTGTCACTACCACAGCTATAAAACAAAATTTAAGCTACTAGCGGAACTGGTAACATTATTTTAAAAAGTTGGCTCTTTCACTCATGTTAAATAAGAAAATGGTTATGTTTTAACGTGTCACACATGACTGTAGGTCAGTGTCAAGTGTGTTATACATTATATAGTGTATATTTCAGGGTTCGTCCCAAGTATCAATGATTTTGTAACCAAATTATGAACATTTACTTAGTCACTTTGAGTAGTTTGCTGTTTTCAACTATCATGAAATTTCCATTGTATTATGGGTTTTGTGGATATTCCATTATTTTGGTTTGAGACATGCAACTCTCACATTTGTATATTATGTGGTAAATCTAATCCAAACCTTTCCTTCCTCTCCAATTATCATATTTCTAAGAAATGTGTGGTCCTCACATGCAAGAATCTATTTATAAGTATGTTTAAATGTGTTTTGATGGAGAAGACTCTGGGCTCAGTCCCTGCACATCTCCGCAAGAAATTTTCCCTTCATGAAGGTCAGAATGATAAGTTTTAGTTGAAACTTATCATTCTGACCTTCATGAAGGGAAGGAACATTTTAAAAGTGTTAATGCAATTTTATGCTCATTTTAGGTAAGAGTTTGAGATGCAGCTGAATTATATGGAGTTAAACTGAGAAGTGGTTTGAATATTTAGTCTGTAATGCAGCAATAGTAACAATGACAGTACTACCATGAATGGAAAAAAACTGTCTCCGATTCTCTTGTATCATCTTCTAAAATGTACATTATGTTTCCCCATGTGATATGATAAAAAGAAAAAGTAATCACAGGTATAAAGCTTTCATACCCAGGACCTTTTAACTGTACAAAATAAGTAATATGTAAAGTAGATTTCCTCCTCAGTAAAACCTCACTCAGGTTCTGTGGTTCTACAATGTATAACTACATGACATGAACTCAGAGAGTACTGTGGACCATGCCATATTATGTGCCTTTCATTAAAGGAAAATTCCGGTATTTTCCTATTGTGGCTGTGCTGCTGACTTTACATTCCATTGAAGAGGTTCAGGAGATGCAGAGTCACACAACAAAAAAAAAATCTGCTGGGGAAAGTTGCATATACCTCATACTGTCTTTTGTCTAATGTACTTAAAGGTCCCTTCCACTCAAAATGATGTTTGTTCACTGTGAGGTCTGTGCAGGACTTGTTGTCACATCCATCATTTTCTTGTACTGGCACACATATATGTGATTTAAGACATCACAGCTAGTTTGGTCCAGCAAATCATGAAACCTGTGAACAAACCAGTGCACATATAGAGAATAGAATTTTCAGTGCATCTTTTGGAATAAATGATATTTGCATATATTGTAGATTTTTCAGCGTAGGAGGAGTAGATTTTATTTTAAAAGTTAAAAAATGGATACAATAAGTCAACGCCATCTCTTTATTAAATATCCCAGAATCTATTAATGAACAAATATATATATTATTTCTATTCAAATTTCTATATCACACTTGTATTTATTGAATTTTAGACCAGGATTGACCTCCAAACTAGTTGTGATGTCACAATCCTGCTCGTTAGCCACGCCCCTTAATATCAAATTTTCACTGAACACAGAGAAACTTTCAGCGGATGCATGAAAAAATGTCAAACTCTACACATCACCCTGCACAAACATCCAAATGGAGGAACAAGAAGAACAAATGTTTGAGTGGAAGGAGACTTTAATGTATGTGTTTTTGTGAGGGAAAACCACAGAAGACTCAAATGATCACTCAAAGCTGAGTATTTAGGAGGGGATCTTACTCTTATATATAACTGACAGCAGAGTGATCTACTTCCAAATCACCTGCAGCAGTAGTAAGAAAACATTAGAACTCATTAGTTCATATAATAGCATGACTCGCATATAGCATGAAGTAGACATATCTTACATCTTTGTAAGGTTTTTGAATACATTATAGGGGGTTGTACCGGAATTCGCCTTTAACTATGCACCAGGAACTGGGCTTGTGCTTTTGTAGAAAACACTAACGGGTGTGTTCATGTGTTTTGGTAGATTAACTGGTGCCGCGACGGGACTGGAGGTGGCCAGGGGAGGCGCTCGTGAGTGGGTAGAAGGACAAACAGACAGACAGGCACCAGCGAGAGAGAGAGAGAGAGAGAGATGAACAGCACAAAAAAAACAAAAAAACAAGTCTTTCAGGGTGCCAAGTTATTTTCTCATTCAGAGAAAAAAAACATTAACGTTAACATGGGGAATACGACACTGACCAACAAGTAGTTTCTGAGTAAACCACAATCTGGTCCTCATGGTACACATGGACTGTTTTAAAGGTACACTCCTGATTTTTTTTTTTTTCACAGTAACCAACAGTAATCCCAAATCCTCCTCCTGCTTTGTGTTTGAATTTCAAAACATCAGCTGGGAGGATCTTTTGGAATTTTTTTGATGATGGAAAAAAAAATCAGAGGGTTTATCTTTAAGGAGTGTTTTATGAATATATGAGGTGCATGCTGGAGCAGAAATATAACCACAGTTTTCATAGCTCCATTACTTGACAAATATTTTACTGAGTTGCATTATTGTAGCAACATTTTTATTTTTCTTAATAATAATAATAATAATGATGATATCTTAGTCACGTCCATGATAAAGAGTATAATTGTTTTCAGTTTTATTCTGTATTGTATTTTACTGCATTGACATGTATTAAATGTTTATGCCTCCTGGATGAAGTTCAGGAGGTGTGTATGTACTGTATGTTTGTGCCTATTGTAATTTCTAAAAGAGCAAAATATTTTGCTAATTGCACAAGACCAAAACAAGTGAAAGAAACAAGGAAATAAACAAGTACAGTGGAGTAAAAAATGAACCTATGCAAAGCAAAGAATCTTTTGTGTTTCTTTTGTTTCATTTTGCATGTGATAGAAGAACTTAAAGATAAGATATACTGTACGTAGCTGTGGGCATTTATGGTTATATAATAGAGCAGATCAGTCAGGTCAAACATGGTCAAAGATGTTCCAACATTTACAGCAGTCACCTGTTACACTTGTTATTCACAGGTGCTAAAAAAAGGTTGCATAAGTGTGTTTTAGCTGTTAGCACATGGTGATCTAGTCAGTATTCTGCTCTGTGATTAATTAGAGCAAGAGTCTGAGCTTTTATTGTTACTTTTATTACTTTCATTTCAAGATTGGGCATACCTATTCTACTCAAGTCAAAGTAAAAGGTAAAATAAGGTAACAGGTAAGGGTAAAGGTAAATAAAATACTTTATACAATAAACAATCTGCAATTATATAAATCTGCAATATACATAAACTCCTGATAGTATGTGTACAATATTCCTGGCATTAAAGAGTTAAGACAAGGCAAAGAAATTTTATTTCTATAGTGCAAAACCCCAAATACTAAAATAGTAAAAATACAAGCTTAATATAGTAAAAATGCAAAATATATATATATATATATTTTTAATAATAATAAAATAATAAAATTAGTAAAAATGCTTTACATAAAAGCAAAACATTTAACAGTAAGAGTTGATAAAATATAAACAAACATAAAAACATACAATTTATCTTTTCTTTTTTAAAAAAAATCAGTATACAACCTAAACATGAACACAAAAAAAGCATAAAATGTAAAGATAAAAGATTGAAAGTGACATTGTAAAAACTAAGAATGGATGAAAGTGAATAAAACATCCTCAGTGTCAGTGCTACTGGGAGGTACATACGATGAAATACAGATGTGACTTTTGAAGGTCTATAAACAATCTTCATGTTTTCTCATAGTGCAGTTAACAGTCTAGTCTTTATTATTCATGTTCCCTGGTGGACATCAGTTTAACAAAGTGTAAATGTGGTCAATGTAGCTGCTGATTTGAACCTCATGTTAAACCTCAAATTTCACTTTCATGAATAGGAAAATCAACTTTTGTGAAAGTCATCCTGCCATTGTTTCTGTTTTGTATTTTCACATTAAAATACCTGTGACAAATAATATTGTTCATGGTAACTACTGTATATTATTGAGCATTAGATTAGTAGATCCCTTCATAATGACCTTACAATGGAAGTGATGGAGG
>JANJYP010244688.1:0-13141 GCA_024605115.1 Rastrelliger brachysoma | reverse complement strand
GGTTTGGGGAGTCTGATTTTGAAGCTCATCCTATGGGTGAGAGGACAGTACCATCTTGGTTTTTTGTGGGAATGTACTTTATATATTTGGAGCCACGCGGGAGTCTAGCATAGTCCAGCTGATGCTTAGCGTAGAGCTAACTGCTGGTGAACTCTCTGAGACTCAACGAAACCACACCCCAATTAATGTATGAAATTTAAGCCTTAATAACACTAAAATGGTTGTGGTACAAATAAATTCACCTCCGTACAGTGTTTGCAGAGATAAGTAGAGACAAAAAAATAAAAAAATTGCAATTTTAAGCTGTAAAGTTCAACATTTTAACATGGGGGTGAATAGAGAATTGCTCGCTTCTGGTCCCAGCTGGGAACTGCAGTTTTTTGAACGTGGAAGTGAGCTTCACTGGTAAAACCCACAACTCCCCCCTTGAGTCACACCCAAAACTTGGCAAAGTTTTTTTTAACTGCTTGAACTTTTCATGAATATATGCAGTTTTAGTGTCATGTCATGTCATGTTTATTCAATATGCAGGAACAAGGAAAGTACACCAAACAAAATGTAACCTAGATTTCAAAGTACTCAACCAAATGTTGGTGCTAGAGTATTTTCAAGTGGCTTGTTCCAGCTGCTCCAATGTTTCTGGTGTGGAGTCCAAATATGGCTGCAACTCTGAAAAGTAGCTCTTACTGTTCTGGTTTGACACATCTCACATGATATCACTAGCTCATCATACATCAATGCATCCACACAAAGGTTTGAAAATGTCATTCCTATAAGATCACCACATTGCTCACAAAGCAGCACAATCAGGATTTCAGAAATCTGCTTAGGTTATCTTTTATCACTCAAGACCCCACTTTACATCCTGTGAGGGTCAGGTTTATTAGACATGGCTTCTTCTCTAATCTGACACGACTCAGCGCTGAGATAAGGTTATTAACTAGAAGTGGACTGGTCTCTAAACGTTGCTTCGGCGGCAGCAGCAGCAGCAGCTGTTTCCCAGGTGTTTGGACGTGTGTGGCTTCACCATCTTGTCTTAATCGCAGCCTCCTCAAAGAACTGGCAAGACTTCCAACGAACCCCTTCATTCCTTTGCAGTGGTGTAAAGGCATACAAACCAGCACAGCATAGCCAACAGCCAGGTGTACTTAAACATTAGTCAGCCACAAGGATGAGAGCTAAATAACACATGCTATGAAAGCAAATCTCATCATCAGCATTTCCATACACAAACTGGGTGAGAGTAGAAATCCAAACACAGACCTTTAAGGTACACATGATTAAAACAAAAAGAAGTATATTTTACTACTTTTCACTCCAGTTCTTTTTCACACCGTGAGATTAAAACGCAAGACTGAAACAACTGCCCTTGAATAGGGGATCGCACTAAATCCCCTCCAAGCTGCTGGCACCACCATCGTGAATCTGCCATTTCGTAAACACAGCTCCACTGTGGCAGTGAAGGAGCCACTAGACGCTTTCCAAGTACAAGTTTCAACAGTTAACCCAGCGCACAAGCACACCTTTTTCCCTCATGTTGAAGAGGAGAGGCCTGAAACAACAAACCACCAGGCGAGAAGGGCTGGAAGATGAGGGTGGGAGGGAGTGCAGGGGGATGAGTCATCCACCAAACAGAGAGTCTAGTTTTGGGCTAAGGTACATTGTGCCACGCTGTTGTAACAGCAATTTGTGGGTTTAACATGAATTACATACAATTATTTCAATTATAATTGAAATATTAGCATTATTAAGAGAGTCATTGTTAATGATAGTGGTTGAAGCAGTTAGAAGAATAAAGGAAATGTTAGGGGTAGGGTTAGCAGTTAGTTGCAGTCATTGTGGTGGCAATAGTTGAAAGACAGATTCACAATTTTCAAAGTCTGTCTACAACACTAGTATGTGCTCTGAAAGTGTAACTGATCATTGTAATCATTCCTTTTTTCCATACTGGCCCTCCTTAACATAATTGTGGAGAACAACAATCACAGTTCATTAGATTTGTGCAAAAACAGTTCAGCACAAGCTATTAGGAAGTGTAAGCAGCCAAAGTTTGATAAATCCAGTGTGGATCTCCCAGGTTTAGTCTTTTTAGTACAGAATTTATTGTGTGTCTTGGTAATATTTCCTTACAGACAGTGTAGCAAAGGAATCGTAAAATGAAGAGGGAGTTTTCTGCTAAAAAGATTGTAACTTTGGAAGATATTCACCTGATTTGGCTAACTTCTATACTGACGAAGCCTCATGTTGGCTTTGGCTTGAAGTGGAAATCATTGCACAACCATTTTGTCCCCCAATCTCTTACATTGTAATTGTGCCAAGAGGGGATCACTTTAGGGCAAGTATGAACAAGGGGAATGATTACAGCAGTCAGTGGGCGTGCAAGCATTGTATTAAGAAGGAATTGAACAAATCCAAACCTGACCTTTAGTTCACTGCAACTCATGTATCTACTCATCTTGTTGTAGCAGCCTTAATTTTAGTTGTAGAACTTTCTAATACTTGTAACAGTAGTGCTAAACTACATAGTTCATGATAAAAGGAACTGGATCAGTGGTAGTAGAGGTAGAAATTGCAGTGGTAGAAGTGGAAGTATTATTATTATGGCAGTAATTTCAGAGGACTCAGTATACAAGAGCCAACAGTAATTACAGTGCAAGTTGTAGTAGTGGTAGTATTAGCATTTTATCATTATTCTGGTATACAAATAGTAGAATTGATTTAAGCAATAATGATATTTTGCACTATATTCGACACATTATTAATTTGTAATACCTCTGAAGTTGTTGAAGAGTTGTGCAAATAGTGGCATCACACTAGTTGACTAGAAAACTTAGATATTTTAAGAAGTTATAACTGAGACCTATCACAACATTTTGCCTATCAGAGACCAAAAACACTGAACTAGTGCTGGTCCATATGGTTGAAATCATTGTCAGTGAATGTCTATTATTCTTTACTAAATTATGGCACAATATGACAAATGACACAAAATAATACAACTGATATTGGAATAGTTTTTTTTCTATTATGTATGACCTGAGTTCTAAGTCTTAGTTAGGTCTGTAACAAACTTCCAATCACTAAATAAATAACTAAATAACAGCTTGCTTGGGGTCATTAATTTGGCGGACTTGTAATTTGTGGCATCATAAGATATTATCACAATGCGATTGCGCTGGAGGTCAGTAAAGGATAACTGCTCAGCCCAACACGGAGCCAAACAGTTAAACATCTTTTGCTCTCTCTCAGTAGGGGGGGCTGACTGATGACAGAGCTACATCGTCCTTGGCGGTCTGCTGTTCTGCTGTAAAAGACTGGTGTTTAAATCTTCCACCATCACCAGTACCACGTCCTCTAAATTTCTAATACTTCTTCTTTATGATAAAAACAGCGACATCATTGAAGACTCTTAAGTGAATGTAGCAGCACACATTAAGGTGTTTTTATTTTAGTTTACATATGTGCAAAACATTGCTTCAATAAAAGCAATAAAAACCTTAGGCTAGAATAACTGAATTGGCAGGGCTGCAAAATACTCGTACATGAAAGAAGGTAAGCAAAAATAATGTAATCTGTTTATATACAATTTACAAAATATAATAAGATTTATATATAAAAAAAAGTTGATAGTCATCTATATTATTTTACTGAAGCTGCGTCTCTAAAGAACAGCTGTTATTATGCTCCTTGTAATTTTCTGTAGGAACATCAAATTGTCCTTTACATTCACTCGTTGCACATTTGAGGAGTCCTTTATTGCAAAAGTGTCCATTCAGTGAGGTAGAAATTTTCCTTTTTTTTTTGGTAGTCCTCTTCATGAAAAAACAAGAGCAAACAGGAGCTCAGTCACTCAGCTAAGTGCTCGTTCTGCCCTGTGAGATGCCGTCAGTCCTGTTGTTGTCAAATGGTTGTTCGTAAACGCTGTTTCGCTGCTCCAATGCCGAGCCCTTGATGAAACTGTTCTCTTCATGGTCTGAATCGGCATCTGGAGCGATGTAAGGGTTCTCATGCAGAGTTATTCCATTATGCGTCACTGACGGTGGGATGAATCCTGGGTACAGGTCCTGCTGAGGCCTCCAGGGGGCTTTCCCAAATGTTCCTGTGCGAGGAAGACGGACATGGTCAGTTTAAAGTACGGATGAATTTTGCAATATGGAAGCTTCTGAGCGTTCTTTGACTTGACACCTACCCATGAAGGTGTTGCAAGGGGACAGACAATCGTGAGGACGGCCGTAGTCGTTAGCATCTCCGTCCTCCACGGATGGGCGGCGTTCACTCTGCTGGTGGGAAGGACCGTGATGAAGATTGGCATTGTGAAGCTGCATCAGGACAGTGGAGGAACAGAGATCAAAGGGCTCGGAGAGGAAATAGTCCCTCCTTTTAGGGTTGGTCAGGCTACCGCTGTAGGAGTCGATGCAGACAGGTCTTTGTTCAACGGAACAACCTGAAGGTAAACAGAACGAGAATCATTGAATGTTCTTAAACTTGGACATAATATTCTTGATCATCAACAATCTAACAGGACAGAGAAAGTTCAACATATTGTACAGACCTGTGAACACCTCTGATGGGTCAGTGGAGTACATGTTGTCTCGGCGAAGCAATGATCCAATTGGACCTTGATAGTGGCACAGTAGAGGATCGATAGCTGCCTCCATGTCTGCTTCACTTCCTGTATCCAGCTGACAAAGACCTGCACAGGTGAAGAAAGAGCAAAATGTTAGGAACACATGCAGCTCCTGAAGGCTTCCCTTTTAAGATGAAAAGAGCTGATGTTTTACCATTCATGTCTTTAGGCTGTAGGTAGAAACCACTAATTGACGATGCCATATACTGATGACTGCTGCCACTCTCTGATGGGATGTAGCCGTCCTGTCGATCAGCTAGTGTTCCCTGGGACGACAGGTAGCTTGGGATGTCGGCAGGTAGGTTGGTCTCATCTGTAGCATGAGGACATCGAGTTATATCTCACTTTTTTTCATTTAAACGATTAAAAATTGCTTTAAAATTTGGCCTTGGAGGAAGCTCTTACCCGTGTTGGTGACGCTACAGTCCTCATTGCGTCTTCGGGTATGGTAGATGATCACCACCCAAACTAGTGATGTGCCGACAACACAGCACACCACCGCAATAATGACAATGCCCACTGTGGTCCACCCATCATCATCGGATCCTGCTCCGCCTACAACGCCGACCCCCACGCCACCCTGTACGCCTGAATCGCAGTTGGGGTTCGGTATGACCGCTAACCGAATATTGCCTCTCTCTGTACCCAGTGCATTAGACATCTCGCAGGTGTACTTCCCCGCATCTGCCTCAGCGGCGTCCACGATGATGAGGAGCTGGTTGGCAGCTGCGAAGAAGTGGCGCTCGGTCACCACCAATGGGCTGTCATCTTTGGTCCAGTTCAATCTCGGGGGAGGACTTCCGCCAGCGATACACTGGAGAACGGCGGTTTCACCTTTGGCTACAGTGCGATCCACAAGGGGCCGTAAGAAAGAGGGTGTTTCTGTAAGAAGGGAAGAAGCCACTTTAGTCACTTTTACACCAACACCATTTAGTGTGATTCATGAATGCTGTTTATCATTCATTCAAGCTCGTGAACCAAAGATGGAATCTCAAACACTCGGGATTTCCTCCTAATGTTCTTCTACAACCACTCCATTTCTTACCTAGAACTGTTAGTGTTGCATTCGCAGAAATGGCTCCAGCTGTGTTCTGAGCTGTGCAGCTGTAAACACCAATGTCCTCGGTCTTGACGTCCACAATGAAAAAGACATCGTCCTCTGGCATGACGTGCATGCGTCGTTCGCGCGCGGCGGGGAAGTCGGTACCTCCGTCTTTCTGCCAAGCGATTTGAGGAGAAGGGTGACCCACTGCAGCACATTCTAGCCTAGCTGTTGCTCCAGCTCGGATACTCAAGTCCATGGGCATCTTGGTGAAGGAAGGAAGCACTGGAAAGAAAAGAAGGGTTAAAGGTTATGAGGACTTCGATGCACCTTCTAAAAAACGGCAGATAAAGGCACACAGCTGTAGTTGGATTCTCCCAAACTTACTGTTGACAGTGAGTCTGGCCTTGGTGGAATAAGAAGATCCAAAGTGGTTCGAGATGACGCATTGGTATTTTCCTTCACTGGAGAACTCAACATTGGGCAGCTGCAGTGTGGTTGTATACTCCGTTACCTCCGTCTCGCCTCCCGCACCTCCCTGTACCCGCAAGTGAGCCTGGTTATGGATTTCTGCATCATTCAAAACCTCATTGTCTTTCTTCCAGGCAAAGGTCATAGGTGAATCGCTGGAGCTGGCTGCCGAGCAAACGAATGTCACGTTGGTACCCTTGAGGGCCGACTGGGTCTCCGGCTGCACGGTGATCTGAGGTTTCGGGAAATCATCTGAGGGAAAAAAAAAACAAGAAGGTTTACATCTCTGGTTTTTCTGAAAAAATTAGGGGCAGATGAGGCTCCAAGAGGGAAAAGACTGGACTGAATTATTTACTACTTGGTTCTCTCCCGACAGTAACCAGGAAAGCTGAAAACATAACTTAGTAAATTTCCGTAACGTTCCCTTCATGCACTCATTAGCTCATCCAGGAGTCAGGGGGGGAAAATACTGAACAATTTGGGTCAGTTTGCAAATGGAAAACCTGCCGCAGATAGATGGCTGTTTTTGAGGCATTACAGTATGTGTGTGTGTAAAGGTGTTATACCAAGCGAATACATCACTCACCGCACACAAACTCCTCCTGGCTGACGGCGAACACGCTTCTGCCCTTCAGCATCTGCGGGTGGGCGCAGCTGGCATTGACGCAGGGCAGGAAGGTTTGTTCTGCCACCCAGACTGGAAGCCACTTCAGCTGGCAGTCGCACAGCAAGCTGGAGGTGTTCAAACGCCTGCCAGAGAAGAGGATTTTAGAAATATTACAGTGTAATCTACAGAGAGACGTTTTAGCAGTGCAAAGGGGAAGTTTTTGTATCTAGATCTATCTATCCAGGCAGTAAAATGTGCTGTTTAGACTCCTTTTTTTAATTAGTTACCATTATATACACATTGTTAATTTATCTGATGACTATTTTCTAAAATAAATATTTATCTAATAAAATGGTAGAAATTGTGGAAAACACATAACTCAAAGAATTTCAAGTTTATGAACATAGACGACCAAGAAAACCAACAAACATTCACACCCTATACTAATTAGTTGCTGGTACTGAATGGACAGACATGAGAGTGGCATCAATATCTAACTTGGCAAGAATAAGCTATAGGCATATTTTCCAATATGTGCAACTGTTCCATAAATTTTATGTGCTTATTGGAGAGACTCCTGTTCACTGACACGGGATAATGTTTCTGGACCATGTGCGGTCTGCGATCCATTTAGTTGCAGTAATTTGAAGAATATTCCAAAATTCGCTCATATAACTCAGCGCAGCACCTTGAGTTTGCCTTACTTCCATGGAAAGAGACATAGGAAACTGTGAATCTGTTATTAACATTGAAGTAAGCATTGTTTAGTGCTGACTTTCCCAGCAGACCACAATGAGTTTCACCTGGTGTTCTGTCCCACATCAACACTAAAACGCTAACTGGAGTTGTCTTGAAACATGATCGTACTTACAGCTCCTGCAGGTTCTTCATCTGGGAGAAGGCGTTCGCTTGGATGGACATGATGGCGTTGTTGCTCAAATCTCTGTAGCAGGAGAAAAAAAAAGAAAACAAATTAGGGCCAGTAGGATTCTTTCAGGGGGGTAGAAAGAAACAAACAAAGATGGCAGCTTTTTCCTTCCAACATAAGCCGTATGGAGTGAAGGCTACAAAAACTTCAATCGAGAGAAGAAAAAGGTCTGGGCTCCAGAACAATAAAACTCTGGGCAGCAGTTTGCTGTGTTAATCAAGAGAGGCCCTACTCTGGGCTGCTTTGAGCTCTGGCAACGGCTGGGAAAAAAACACTAATTAGAATCAAATGCAGCTGTTGTACACTCAAACACACACACACATTCACACACACTTCCCGCTCTCGCCTCGCTGATCGATATAGTCTGGCACACACGCAAAGATACTAATGACAGAGTTTTTCCTTGATTCCACATCAAAGCCAAGGAACGGGAGAAGACAGTCTGGGTGTACGACTCTAACAAACAGCGTTTGTGTCTCGGTGTGATTCACCCTGATTAGTTTACAGCTCAGACTTTTGGAAACAATCAGTGAAACACGAGGACTACTCACAGGTGCTGCAGCGCGTCCAGGCCGGAGAAAGATTTCTTGGTCACCGAGCGGATTCGGTTCCCCTGTAGAAATCTGAGAGAACAATAGAAACTGATCAGTTTCAAACCTTGTTTTTACGTATTGACCTGGTTTTATTCATGTGTTTTATTTTAAAAGTTGAACATTGCAGGACATTGATAATGAACTCACAGGTTTTTCAGTTTGTCCAAAGCAGAGAAGGGCCCGTTCATGTCCTCTATGGTCCAGGAGATTTCATTATTTTGGAGATCCCTTTTAGAGAAAGAAACAAAGACAGACCGCATCGTAAAAAGTCCACACCCAGAAAACAACTGCGTTTGAGATGTTAATAAAACTTTATGCGGCTTTACATGTCGTGTGACGGCGAAAATGTTTGAGACATTTATATTCAAAGTGGCTCCATTCCTCACAGGAAGCTCCTTCCTGGTATTTGCGGCACTTTTTAAAAGTCTGCGATGGCTTTTCTATGTTGTACGGCGGGAAAATTTTTTTTACAAGGAAGTGTTGCAATATAACATGTGTGCTGCACGGGATAAATATACTCTGTTTATGTATACAAGTTCCCTTCAAAGCATAATTTTGATACACATCCTCTTCTACCATTAAACACATTATACATTAAATGTTATTCTATGATTAACTACATTTCCCAGAATCCATTTCAACAAATGCTACAGATCCAGCCTAACCTGTTGCATTTAACCTGCAAAAGGAAAGATAGCCTGACTCTCTAAGATCTATTTGTGGAGCAAAATTGATTTTCTATAGTAGATCCCGCCTTGCATGATCTTTAAGGTCAAACTACCAGCTCCACAAAGAAGGTCCCTTACTCTTTGATTCTGAGGGAATTACACCAAAAACCTGACGATTACTGCTATCGCGCTCACACTGTGGCTGCTGGAAAATTATGGGCCTATTTATCCTTCTATCCACAGGAAGAAAAATACGCTAAACAACTTAATACGCAGAGTTACAGAGTACGAACATCACTAAAAGCTGAGAACTTCCCAGAGAAATTGCATCCTTTGATCCCTCAGCTGCTCTAATGCCTTCAAACAGTTATTTTCCTCCTCGGCATGCCTGGTTATGGCTGATTGAGATTGAGGAAGGGCGTGTGTGTGTGTTTGCTTGCATGTGTGTGTGCGTGGAGAGGGGGGTGGCGAGTTTGAAGCCCTGAAGCAATCCATGTCCACCTAGCTGCACACCTGCCCTACGGTGACCTCAGCAGCAAGGCTCACATTTGGTTTCAGTTAAAAAGTCCCAACCAGGGGAAATGTTACGGAGCCCCTCTGTGGGAAAGGGGGGATGGGTGGATGTGGGTGTGGGATGGGGGGAGAAGGGCGATTGGGCAGAGGGAAATGCAGAGATGGGGGCGGGGGGTTGTTGAGGTTGGGGTTGTGCCTCTCAGAGGTTTTTTTATGTGTGTGGAGAGACCTCAACACAGTAATCTATTTCACATCCCGAAAACAAATCGGGCAGGATATTTCCACTCAGGCAGAGGATTGATGGTGGAGGTGGGTTTAAAGAGGGGGCGACAGGGCAGCACGCGAAGCTACTCTTTTTAAAAACTTGTATATTTGATGTTATTATTAACTCAAGTGCTGACAAGCACTTTCTTAGAAAGCTTCGGACAAGCAATCTAAGGCTTCACTGCTTTTCTAGTTTTCTCAAACTCATCATTTTAAACTTTCAAAGTCATAGTTATGGTTTGGTTGATTTTTGTTTCGTTAACCTCAGTGACACAAAAAAGCTAGGTTGAGTCCAAATAGTTCTCATTCTCAAATATTGCTATTAATCAAAATTTGATCAACATTGTATGTCATCTGATGTCAAAAAGTGCAAGAACAAATGTTTTTTTTCTTGGAGTGTAAAATCTTTATGTTTTCACCAATTCATCGTCTTGTACAATTGTACAACACCTGTACAATTACACCTGTTACAATCTCATTTTCTGGTTATTCTGTAAATTATATGAGCATTTTCTACTTCAACTCACAACATTCAAGCTCTTTAATTTTACTTACAGCGTTTGCAGGTTGGAGAGGCCACGAAACGCTCCGTCAGCGATGAAGCTAACACGATTGTTCCCGATGTGGAGCTCATCCAGCAGGCTAAGACCCATGAAGCTGGATTCCTCTAGTCGGGAGAGGTGGTTGGAGGAGAGATTGCTGTGGGACAAAGTAATGACAAACATATTAGAAAAGCATTTCCCAGACTCCTGTGCCTATTCTTCAAAAACCTCTTTCAGCGACATCCCATTTAGACATCATGTGGTTTGCTACTTTTTTTGTGCCTTAAGTACTTCCAAAAGTCACTTTCATAACCAAAAAAAACCCAAACAATCTATATATATTTCCAAGCATTCAAGACTCAAATTACCAAAAACTTCAAAAGTGACTGATTTGATGATAACGTCTATTTAGCACGAGTGCGAGCAGATCAAAGATTTGCAACTAAACAGAAATCGTGAAACAAATAACTCCACGCAGTCGGTTTTTTAAAGTAAACTCAGATGAGAACAAATCAGATAGTTGGGCACGTTCCCGGTCTACATATGGCTTGTTTATCCTCAGGTTCATGTGATAAGCGTGAGAGAAAAACAGGGGGAGACAAAAACAACAACCTATCTGTGAAGAGAAAAAAAAGAAAAAGTCTCCAGACGCTGCAAACACTAAACTGACCGCTGCTGTAAACAACAGCCACAACAAAGGATATCCAATCTGCTTTCAGGAATGTGTCTGAATGGGGGGGGGGGGAATTACTTGATGTTTGTGGGTAATGAAGTATTTCATGAGGAAAAGAAGCTACGATTAGTGATGAAATGTGTAAGAGGAAAAATAAATGGAACTTTAACTTCCTTGGGTAGGGGGGTGGGGTGGGGTGGGGGGGAGGGTGATGTTTTGGCTCAAGCGGCAGCAGAGCAGAGAAGGGGGCATGAGGGTGTGTAATATTTTGGCAGTGCTTTAATGTTGGCACTCACTGGCAGAGCGTAAGAGACAGTGCCGTGTGTGTGTGTGTGTGTGTACGTGTGTGTACGTGGGGATTGGCGTCAGGAGGTACTGGAGTGTGAGGAAGGGCAAGCGGGAGTGCCAGAGAGGAGGAGAGGGCGACACAGAGAAGTGTTGGGAGTTCAGAGTTTGAATGAAAGAGTGAGGAGGGAATAACGAGATAGAGAGAGGGAGAGGGAGCGAGCAAGGGAATAGGGAAGAGGGGGGTGAAAAATAGAGGGCAAGAGAGAGAAAGAGAGAGGGTGCAGCGGAAGGGTGGAGAAAATTAAAAAAAAAAAAAAAAAAGTGGACTCACAGCTCACTGAGTTTCTGGCAGAACTCCCAGGCGTCAGGTCGGATCCTGCTGATGGTGTTGTGGCTGAGGTGGAGCTGCTGCAGAGTCAGCAGGCCGTACAGCCAGCCTTTACTCACCTCCGTCAGGTTGTTGTAGTCCAGTTGCCTGCAAGCCCACACACACACACACATAAATGTAAATTCAGGTGTTACTCTGCATTCATGTCATGTTGGAAGAACAGAGCTTAAATTGTAAATGTGCTTACAAGACTTCCATGTTGCTGAGGCCCCAGAAGGCTCCGTCCATCAGGCGAGTCAAGCTGTTCCTCTGCATTTTCAGAGAGCGGAGAGCGTGCAGGCCTTGGAACGTTAGGCCCTCCACCCTGCGGACACGGTTCCTGCTCAGTTCCCTATAAACACACACACACACACACACCAAACATTGAGCGTCAGTAAAGGAAAACTGAAATGGAACAATGATACTACATCTTTGTAAAATATCAAGATGGTGATCCAAGTTCAGTTCAGTGACACAGTTTGAAGTGAATTTTTCCATATAAAATAAAATTTTAAAAAGCTGCTTACAAGTGCTGGAGGTTGGGCAGCTGGAAGATCTTGGGTGGGATGGTGGAGAGACGGTTGCGGTTGAGACGGAGAACCTGCAAGCTACTGGACAGGTTGGTGAAGCATCCCGTCTCCAGCGATGAGATACGGTTGTTGTTGAGGAACCTGATAGAGAAAAGATTTACTTTTAGAAACACAGAGATGCTTTTAACAGATATTCTAGAAATAGTGTGTTTTGGTGGGTTTCCCAGGCATTCAATTAAACAAACACACTAATATAGACAATGAGAGTGACTGTGGCCTTAAAAGTGATCCAAATCACTAATTAACAGAATGTTCTAACTTGGATTAAAAAAAAACAGTTTGCAGCTACTTTCAGAAATTGCACTCACAGGTTCTTGAGAGGCAGAGCAGGGAAGGAGCTCGCCTTTATATCCACGATGTTGTTGTTGCTGAGGTCGAGCGTTTCCAGCGCGAGGAAAGGCCGGAGCTGCTCCACAGAGATCCTGGTGATCCTGTTGTTTGCTCTGAAAATACAGACACCATCGCTCCAATAAATGACAAAAATACTGTGTATTTGACTAGTGGCACACACCAGTTTCATGTTCCCAGATATACAAACAGTCAAGTCCCTCAATTAGCTTGTGGTATTAAAAAATGACAAACTCTCACGCTCATGTACAGCTTACACTTACCACCCAACGTGAAACTCTGTCATTTTTATGCTTATGTTGCATGCAAAGCCAACAAATTGACATGATCAATGCCGCTGCTCTTCACACCAGGTCCAAACAACCTTTCGGTTTAGTGATGTGTTATTTTGTTTATAAGGTAATTACTAACAAGGTATTTAAAAAAGTAACCTGCCAATTACTTGGCTGATGAATACCATTCCCTCAGTGAAAGCATGCCTCGGCAGAGGCCAGCAATTTCCTGAGCTGCACGCCTCCTAAATTGCAGTGCAGGGACTGCTTAGTTATAAACAGAGCCTGTACAGTGCCCTCTTTGTGTATGAGACTCGGCATTAGAGAGAGTGAAGGGGGGAGACAGGA
>JANJYP010244648.1:0-11407 GCA_024605115.1 Rastrelliger brachysoma | reverse complement strand
AAAAAAAAAAGTTTCCCTTCAAAGATAGTCTCTACCCTGAAGTGATCAGGCATCTGAATTTAACACTTAACTCATAGATATGGAAGAAAGCAGACAAGACAAGACAGATATTTCTTTTCAGATAAACAAGTTATTGGCTCTTGGGTCTAAAGATGTGCGCAGTGTGCAAGTTGTTCTGCAACTCCTGAGTTTGGTTAGGCTCAATAACAAAACGCTCAACATTTGTTTGTTCTGAGAATCTGAGTTTGATCATAGCAAAGGACAGGGGTATGAAATATGGATTAAACCAAAACTGCACATATTCTGGATGACAAAGAATGAATATAGTATTGAACATGATGGCGTATATAATTCGTCTAAAAAGCAAAGATCTGACATCTGTTTTTTTTGCTGCTTACTGTCAAAACTGGACAGGGTGTCAATCTAGAAGATGAAAAGCAATGTGCTGTGTATGATGATGAAATAATGATACAGAAAATGAGTTCCATTTTTCTACTTTGTTCTTTGTACTGGGAACTGCACAGGACTGAGACTTGAGAAACTAATAGAAGTCTAGATAAAGAAAAAACAAACAGATAATGGATGATGCACAAAGACTGAGTTGGATGTTCACATATGAATCATATAAATTAACCGGCTACTTGAAGAAGCCTGGGAGAGGAGATGAATAGCCTTTTTATCTGTATGTTCTGTAGATGTAAAGCAATTATTTTCCATTTGTTTTCATTTCTCACATGCTTTACTTAAACTCTTCAGCTTGATTGACATAAAGCAAAGTAATTAATACGTTGACTGATTGGCTTCTTTGCCACAAAAGTGGTGTAAAACAGTGCAAATGGTATGAGAAATCAACCTTCCTAATGATGCCAATACAATGATCATAGTAGGTAGAGGCCTTGACATCACTGCTAATAGAGGCATAAATACAAAAAGTGAAGTTAAAAAATATAATGTGGTCAATTTTGTGCATTATTTCTGTTTTTTTGTTTTACTTTTTATATGTCATTGATAAAGCAAGGAAGGCTTTCTATATGCAGGTCCCTGACAACAGACATAGGTTCACAGCCTGAGATCTGGGTGTAGTGAGGTTTGGTACATGTTAATAAAAGATTGTGATGGGGCTTAAATGTTTTTAATCATGTTATCCTTCAAGTCATTGAACAGTTTCTCTGTATTAAACCAAGACCTTGATTTTTCACTAATCCTTACTGCAAGTTCCTTAATACTGCATATTGCACTGCAAGATTGGATATTTGGTAAAAAAAAAAACAAAAAAAAACACAACAATTAGATATACTGTCTGAACATTTTCACTCGTCTATGTTCAATATCAGCATCTATTCTGGGCAGCAATTGAATCGAATGCAACTGGACTTAGATTTGTATATGAAGACGTTTCGCCTCTTATCCAAGAGGCTTCCTCAGTTTGTAACACACCGTCAGACTAGTGAGGACTAGTCAGAACAATGAGGAAGCTGCTTGGATAAGAGGCGAAACGTCTTCATAGACAAATCTAAGTCCAGTTGCATTCGATTCAATTGCTGCCCAGAATAAATATGACCTGGATGAATAAGAATATTCACAGAAATATCAGCATGTTTACAAGTTGCCAAATACATTAACTGACAACATTTTCTCATTCTGTGGAGAGAAAAACAAAAGCATTACATTTCTTGCAAAATGTATTTGCTCTTTCAATTTACTCTTATATAAACAAAATTTCCTGCAGGCAGGTTTGGCAGTTGTCATGGTGATGGATCTGTTGATCTGAAGCTGTTATATCACTCGAGTTGGAAAAGGACAACAGACAGATGTAAACACAGTTAACAATATAAACATCTGAAAAGAACAATACACATTTTGTCAATAACAGAACCCTTTTGTGAAGTAATGAGTTAACTTCGAAACAAACTGATGAAACGAGGCAGCAAAGAGATGGAAGATTAATAATATTTACTCCATGTTAAATTGTGTTTTTTTTCATATTAACATTTTAAAAACATGCCACACAAAAAACAGACATGCATACTGTCTTTATGTGTATACCTGGTACAGTCACTGACCAACTGGATGGTTTCCTAAGACAAAAGCATCTGTTTGCTTTGTCTTGTGCCAGGTAGTGCAGAGGGAAAAAACCTAGCAACAGGAGCAGACTGAGCTCCAGACAATCAAGGCACAAAGCACACACACACACACACACACACACACACACACACACACACACAGGAGCATCACTTGCAATTCTCAGTTGGGTAGACAGTACACATTGTGCCATAAGAAGTGCATTATACGCCGCAGTGGCCTGAACACGTTACACCTTGTAGACCATTCCAATAGAAAAACCCAGATGCGTGTATTCTGGCAATTGCGGATGTTTTAAAAATCGACCCAATTTTCTATGACACTGTGTGGGTTAGAGGGGCTTTGGCAAAACTAACCATATTTAATCAAAAGGCACACAGGCAAATGAGTCATCTGTTAAACTGTGTCCTTTATACGCTTGAACTAAATTTGCACCATTTAAAACCTTGTTGTTTATGCTCTGAAGCTGTTATCGCTCTGTCCCTCGTAAAAAAAAACATAACCTGGAAGGTTACTGATAAAAGATGTTGTTTGGTTGTGCTTCTTAGAAAGCACAGTACTGTAAGAGGTTGTGGGGGATCATGGGTAATATCTTAACAGCTCTTTCTATGAAAAATCACAAACTCAACAATTTGTGGATTATGTTATTTTCTGATTTGATGCTCTGTTGTCCACAGTGTGCTCCAAAACATTTTTTATTTAATGAAATAACAACAAAATGTTTCTGCAGAAGCACACTTAGCAGCTGGTATAGTACCAATTTCCGTACACATGACTGTTTCTTCTATCCATAAACAACTTGATGAATAATATATTTGTATTTGTGAGAGTTACAAGATAGAAATCCTATTATGAGAAGTAGAAAAAAATGCTAGGCTTACAAAAGGCATACAAAAAAATATAAAAAAGAGATTAAAAGGGTTCAAATCAATGTAGGAAAGGTCAAGCTATCCTAACTTTTAGTCTATTATTTAGTCCATTACTCAAAGCACACAGTCAATTACAGACATCAAACCAGCACTGTGGCCTCAATCAGCTTTCCCTCCCCTCTCTGACATGCTCAGTTTCCTCTACTCTCATTTTGACAAGAAAAATCCTCACAGCAAATTTACCACCTGATGAGCAGCCTCTCACACTTTCTGTCTTAGATGTCTGCTTCACCTTGACCAAGGTGAATGCATGTAGGACAGCTGGTCCTGATGGAGTGGCTGGCCGTGTGTTTAGAGCATGCACAGAGAAGCTACCTGGGTCTTTATGGACATTTTCCATCAGTCAGTAGCTCAGGCACTAGTGTCCACAGGTTTCAAGACTGGCTCCATTGTGTCAGCGTCAAAGCACTAAACTGCTATGACCCTGAATGACTCCTATCATATCACACTCATCCCCATCATTAAGTGCTTCAAGAGACAGCTTGTTCTACACTTCACAATCATGTATATCTGCTACTCTGGACCCACACCAATGTGCCTACGTTTGCAGGTCAACAGAGGACATCGTCTTCACTGAACTCAAATCAATCCTGACAATCACAACTCGTACGTTCATTGACTTCACTTAAGCACTCAATGCTGATGATGTGATCTCCTCCAAGCTGCTCTCATAACCCTTAGCCAGCATGGTATCAGCACATCCCTCAACTCCCTGCAGATGGACTCTGGACTTTCTGACTGAATGACTCAATTGTCTGTTAAGTTAGACAGCCTGTCCTCCTCCACAGTCACCCTGAATACTGGCATGCCACAAGGTGTGTGCAGAGCCATTTTCTGTACTCTCTATTCAAGTGATGATGAGACAGCCTACGGGGATGAGGTTCGCCACCTGCCAACAACGACCTGGAGGTTAACATCCAACTACATTTCATTGGCTTTGTACCCATACTCTGCTCAATGGCAAAAAATCTAATCTAATTGAATTTAATCTAATCTATTATATCTTATATCCCTGCCAATTAAAAGTATCACACCAGTCCAGATGTTGAACTGAAGATTAGACTATTCATGTTTCAAACTGTTTTGTGCACTTTCTTTTGGTCTTTCTCTGACTTTATTGAGTTGTTTTGGTCTGAGATGTTAGTGTTATGGTGTGACATTTAGTGTAAATGTTGCATTATTACAACTTTAAATAAAATGTATAAAGCACCTGAGTTTGACTGAGGCACAGAATTAGCAAAATACACAATGTAGATATTAGGAACAAGTAAAAGTCTACTTATAGATGCATCATCACAAGCATCTTTGTGAACAGTAAATATAATGCCAGTGTAAATTTGATCAATGGCAACTATAAGAAAAAATGTTAATTGATTACCCTCCACAACAAAAACAGAGAAAGTTGAAATTAAATGTAACCTTTAACCATAAAATGTATGTTGAAATGTATTAGAATTGGAGTTGTGAATTTTAAAGAAACATATTAGAAGACGGTGCTATTATTCTGATCATTCTGTGCATTATGTCAAGTTTATGTGTTTATCAATAACTTGATGTCTTATCTAATCTATTGGCAGTGTCTTGGTTTTCACAAAGAGGCCTCACTGAAACTCATTGTTTGAAAACCCCCTCTTGATTTAATCATCTCACGATCTAATGAAACTGTGTTGGCGAAGTTCGGCGTTTCCAACTTTGAAATTCCTCTTAAAGGTAGGCACAACTTGATAAACAAACCTCCAGTCTTGCTGAGTAATAAATAGAAATCAAAGGTACATATGCTCTGTGTTATTTCCCCCACACACATTCTCTGGTTATTTGCACTTGAAGTACTGTTACCAGTATAAAACCACCCACATCATACTGTGTAGATCAGGGATTTGGATGAGACTCAGGAATCAAAAGCGTGGGACGTTGTCACATTCTGTGCCAGAAGGGTGAAGGATTTCATGCAGTACGATAATGATCACGATAGCATAATCACATATAAAGGCAATAATTAGCTGTTATTAACCATCCTGATTATGAAACAAATGTTGATTTAATTCTGCAATTTATCTACTATACAGGAATTTATCATAAGCGAGCAAATCAATGAAATGAGTTTGTGTTGATGCAGATTTTCAAACTCGCCTTAGAACGTACAATCCTTCAAATGAGTGAAAATTAAAATAAAAATATTACAGAAGTATGAACATGTGATTAACAAGGACAAAACATTTAATATGAAAATCTTTAAACGTGTGAAGGATTTCATTACAGATGAGCCAGTGAGTGGGCGGTGTGGAGCGTAAATTCTCGGTGTGGTTTAAGCCTTATCCAATTCATTCAATTAGCTGTAGCCTAATACGTTATAAGTGGATGAAGTGATATCCCCACTCCACTCTCAGGACGGACAACAAAACGGATCACCCCAGCCCCCCTCTCATCCGTTGACTGATGAGATGTGGAGCGTTTCTGTCATAAATGTAATTATGTTTATACTGAACCTCCGCTCTGCTGTCTGTCTATAGGAGATCACATTACTGCCTCATTGTGAAAGATTTGTTCTCCTTCAAACAAGAGACACTTCATTCTTNGTGTGTGTGTGTGTGTGTGTGTGTGTGTGTGTGTGTAGGTGTGTATGTTAAAGTGGGATTACACAGTTTAAAAAGATACTTGAAAATTGAGTGCAGCATTTACATAATTTGTGTTGGAGGAGGTCACTTATCTCAACTGATTACAACTTTCATATCTAACTTTTCATAGCCAATGAACAGTTTAGATAATCTATAATGTACAATAACTCAAAGGGGACTGTGCTGTGATGTTGGATATTTATGTATAACTTGGTCAAAGGTCCAAAACCTGAGATGAACCTATGTGAAATGGTCCCTGCAAGACAATAGCCAGGGCTTTAGTTTGAAAGCTTTGTTTTGCAATGTTACCTCTTTTCATGATTATGTCCAATTCTTCTTTGTTGTTTGGGTTATTACAGAAGTTGTTTGTGTTTTTCACTCACATATTTCAGATCATATTAGGTTTCAACATTTTATATGAGAAGTTTCTATTTCAAGTAAAGAACGAGTGAAAGAAGTGGAATGATGCTGCTACTGTGGACTCATCAAGAATTTGACTTTAAAAAGATCGGAGGACAGTGCGTTATGGTGGTGTAGGGGTAGAGCGCTTGCCAAGTTTTGCCCATAAGCAACCGACCCCGGGTTCAAATCCGGAACATTCCTTTGTTGCATGTCTACCCCTCTCTCTGCTATTATTTCCTGTCTAGCTACTGTGTAATAAAGGTGTCTGTGCCACAAAAAATATATATATATAAAAAAAAAAGATTGGAGGAAAACCAGCTGTCAGGGGTTAAACTGAGGGGCAAGTACAAAGCCCCTTTCACATTGGATAAAAAAACGTATTTACATCCAACATCTGTCTTTTGTCTTAAATGGGAAAGGGTATACCCCTGACATTAATTCCTGGCTTGGGTAATATCTTAAAATATCTTAATGAAGTGTGATGCAGGTGATCTTAGCTTCACGTTTGACACAGTGGATCACAGCATTATTATTGAAATGTACACGTACTGTACTGTATCTCTGCGATAGCCCTCCAGTGGTTCTCATCATACTTTTCTAACAGATCATTAGTTGTCTGTTGATGATTTTACTATCTCTCAATCATTCCCTGGGGTGCTGCAGGGCTCCATTGCAGGACCAATTTCATTTTGTTTTTTTATTTACTCCCTTTGGGCCACATTATCAAACAGCATGATACTTAAGTTAATTGCTATGCAGATGATATTCAGCTGTATTTGTAATGAAAATCAACAAAAAAGCAACACATAAAATATTATTTCTGTATAATATCCTAGCTGCGGTTAAGTAAACTTCTTCAGCTTAACTTTTCTAAAGACTGAAATCTTTATTACAGACTATGAATACATTCATGGCTAAGTTTTGCTTGCTCCTGGCTCTCTAGTGTAGCATGTGATTAAAAACCTTGATGTTATTTTAGATCATGACCACACTCTCGAGCCCCACGTTAAAAGACTAGTTGTTTTTTTTCCACTTTAAAATTATCTTTAGATCTAGATCTTTGTTTCTTTTAATGATCTTCAAAGAGTGAGTCATGCTTTTTTTTATCACTTCTCATCTGGATTAAGGCTATATATCGCATGCCTTTGCTAACACATGATTACTTGGTTTCAGGGTTTCCAAAATACAGCCCTCACACTTGAACCAAATCATGCAAGCTTGATCTTATCTCTCTTTGATTTATTTTCGATATTAAAATTTTAGTCTTGACTTTAAAGGTCATGAACGGTGTGGCGCTGAGCTACCTGGCTGAGCTTCTAAATCACTACTCACCGGTCCGTAGCTTAAGATCTACTGATAAGACCCTGTTTACGATTCCCTGGTCAAGGCTGAAGACCAAGGGCGACAGAAGTTTTGCTGTTAGGACTCCAAACTTTTGGATTAGTTTACATGAGGAATTTAGATTAGAAAATCCACTGCTTTCTTTTAAATCACCTCTCTAAAGTTATTTCTACCATGTTCTCTAATTTTTCTACTTTTAACTTACCTTTATCCATTGTTTTTTAATAGTGTGTTATTTTAGTTGTTGACTTTGATTTTGTATTCAGCTTAGTCCCTGCTCTCTTTTGTTAATATCTGTGAAACACTTAATGACTGGTTGCTATATAAGTAAAATTATTATTATTATTATTAAAGTAAAATAAGTGATTCATTGTGATGAAAAATTATCAGCAGGATCAGCAGGTTTAGGAGCTTTTTGCCTTTTAAGACATAGCAAAATGTGCCCTCACCATATGCAAAAGGCTAAAACAAACAGTATATTTATTTCCTTAGCAGTAAAAGACTGAAAGATGAAGTTAGTTATTAGCTTGTGAAGACAGTCACACATATAACTGTGTTTTTTTCAGCTTGCTGTGGAGCCTGTTAGCCCCAAGATAAATAATTTATTTCAGGTTCAACAGTTTGTGACACATATATGACACATTGTCAGGCATCTTTTTTCCACTGCACATCCATTTATATAAATGTAGTCCATTTATTAAGACAACTCATTGCTTGATTGTGAATACCGAGCTGTTGCATTATTCAAGAGACTTAATTATTATACAGATCTCTCTGCCACTGTATTAGGCAGATAACATGCAGATGGACAGTGCAGTACAGTACAGTAAAGCGGCTCTTTTAGGAGCATATGTTTTTTTTTTTGTTTTTTTTTTTGTTGAACGCCTCATAAGAGATAGCAAAAGGATCTAACACATGTTCAGATTGAATATGATGTGCTATTGGTTGTTTATGAAATCCCCAGATTAAATACAAGTGGTTAAGCGTGGGCGTTCCTTGCGGTCCTTGCTTTAGTAATCCTGTTATAAATCTCCTGCAGGCTAAGCTCTCTGAGAATGACTGAGGGATAAACAATGTGTACAGTAAACACCACCTCTGCCATCCATTATGATAACATTACATAATTTCTACAGGGTGATATAAAGATCTAATAATAGCTTTGACAGATTAAAATATGTTTCTGTTTAACAGTGTCCTCTGCCAAGTACCAAGTCACCAACAAGAAACACATAAAAACAGAAAGGAAGAATACTTTAACCCTATATTTAACATGCTTTTTCACTGATTTTTAAGTGCGATTAATTATTATATTAATGAATAACCAATCACTTAACCACTTAGTGGATCATTCAGCTCATATTAACTAAAGAGTCCAGACAAAATATCAAGTTAAATAAGTTTCTTACAACAAAAAAAGACTTAAAATAGTAAAATTCCTTATTTAATACTGTAACCTGTTATTATATCTGTTATTTATTCCATCTATGGCAATAAATTGAATGGATATTTCTAAAAAAAAAAGCTGATCATAAATAAAGTTTAGTACCAGATATATACATGTGGATGTACATAATGCCACATCCACTGTCATATTTGTGTGGGTTATTGGATTTGGATGTTACAGAGAAACAAATGCCAAAACAAGGAGACACAAGGAATAATTTCATGGGTGAGTCGCTCTTAGCCATAAACATGTTGAATTTAATATGCTGTTATCACTAAGCCTTAAGTAGCTATTACTCTTTGCTGTAGGACTTTTCTATCTCAAAGTTATGAAGTTATACACCTTCAAGTTTTTATTATTATTTTTTATTTATTATTACATTTATTGACAGCAAACCTGGATGCAGCCACACTTATACATACACCAGTGCCCAAGCATCGAAATGATGATCTCCTTCAAAGAATAACCTTCACTTTGAATTCACTCTAGAGGAGATTAGGGCTAAATTGATATTGATCATGTCTCTCATACACAAACATTCAGCCCACAACTAATTTCCCGCTGCTTTTGGATTTGTTCCAATAAAATGATTTAGCACAACTTTTAGCTGGAACAACTTGAACTGATATAACCTACTTTACATGTATCATTATGTATTGTATGATTATTATTATGTAGTGTGATGAATGTCAGTATTCTCTCTATCTGTATTTTTGTAATTATTATAGTGACCATATTACAAAGCATATGAAAACCAATCATTTTGATCAACCCAAACAGCTTCAATGAGTCCAATTTAGCAGTTTATGGTAGCAGTAAAAATAGATAGATCTCTTGTTTATTATCAAAGCTACCATAAAGTATTCAAATCTTAATAACAGAGCAATTATTTCCACCATCACACTCATTAGAGATTCTGAAATTAGCGACTGAAGCCTTAATGACTTGTTGAATTAAAAATTAGTAACAGTCAAGGCAAGGAGTGACATCGCACTTTATGGAACTTCTGCATCAGCTTTAGCCTCAAATGGTCGCTGTCACTTGGCATTTAGGCATCCATACAGTGTCTTATAATTTGGCATCTATTATTCATTTGATGGATGGATTATAACTTTAAATTGAAATGTACTGTTAACACAAGTAATCTCAAAGGCACATTGGAACATGCTATGACTTAAAATACAGTTAATGGAGGATTGCAACAAGATATAATTGATTAGTATTTTCTGATGCTGCTGAATATTTGCTATTTCATCAAACCGTAACAAGTTTAGAGTATAATCACAATGACAAATATGGCTACTGGAGCTAAATTCCAGCAGGCAGTGTTTATCAGCTATACAGTGTGCCTGCTAATCAGGACTAGGGTATGAGAGTTTACAAAGCCACAGGAGACAGCGGCGCTTCAGCCAAATCACCTGTGCCCAAACTGCAGGTGCATCAGTCAAAAACTGTCAAAATTATCATATGCCAGTGGGAACAGTCTGGAAAAATATTAAAAACAGACAAACTGCATCTATACAGAGGAACACTCTTGCATTTTAATGCCATAATTGTTGCCTGTGTTTGTTTTGTTGCGCCCTTTGATTTATGCTACTTTTTTCTTTTCTTGCTATATCCTGCAGCAATGTGAATCCGTCACCACCAGGTCGAACAAAAATGTAAAAGGACAGTTTATTTGAAATGTGAAAATGCTGCAGTAAACCTTTTGCATTTCCTTTTGTTGATGATGGGATGAGAAAACAGCTCGAGCTCCTCAGGAAAGCTCAGCAGGTGGTGCTGGATCGGAGCTGTGAAAAGACCAACTGTGAGTTTTACAAACGCCAAAACCAAAGTGTTTGACACTTACATCATAAAGACAAACAGACATACTTAATCCCTGGTGTTGAATGTGGTTGTGCACTGAAGCAAACTGTTGGAAAGGTTGCTTTGGGTTTATTTGTTGTGCAGAATGCAGATGATTTGTGTCAAAGGATTAGAGAATTTTTGTCAGCCTTCTGCTAAATTATAAATTCAGTCTAGTCTATTCCCCATACAGTCTCATAAAATAAATAATAGAATGCATTATTAATAAGAAACAAAAATGTCCCTTGCTATAAAAATTTACATGCTTTGTTACATTTTCATTATTATTATTGTACTCATAAAATTATCCCATGTGTGTATTTAGAGAGTATAATGTTGTTTGGGGAGGAAGAAAGGTCAAGGTTAACCAGTCAGTTTATGTTATGCAAAAAAAAACAAAAAAAAAAACAAGCAAAAAGCCTCAAAATCCAGCGAAACACCAGTCACACCAGAAAGGTCAGCCATCGTCTAGACAGCTCGCTCCTGCTCCAGTAAACCTGACTGCTGTGTTGAAAGAAATGCTGCATGATTCCTGCTGATGTTGTTTTTCCTTTTTTGCCCGTGTGATTTCAAAAAATTCTAAGACCTCCTCTCAACTATCCAATCAATCTTTAAAGTTCAAAAGTGTATTATTAGTTGTGGAGTTGAATGGATGGAAAATGTGTCATAGATTTAGAGGAAGGATTTTATAATCTAACATTTATTTTCTTTTATAGGGGTATTTGTATGGTATGAAACAACAGCATATA
>JANJYP010244420.1:0-12429 GCA_024605115.1 Rastrelliger brachysoma | reverse complement strand
AAAAGGACACGTAAACCATGTGCACAGTCTACAAATCTGTTCGCATGGATTGGTACATCATATAACTCCCCTTTTATATAGTGTTAAATACTGATAAACCGTCAAACCTTTAGTTCTGTATCAGAAAAGTGTCTTAAACATAAAGACCTTTAAGAGAGTCTCGACATAATGATAGTTCCAAATGTAAATTTGATCTTTTTAATGAAGGACTGTCTGTGATTAAATTTACGTCACCCAATGCAAGGATACAAAATAATACATCTTTCAGAGTAACGCTGTTTAAGAGCTTTTCAGGTCATTTTGTCAAATGAACACATGTGCACACTCACATGCACACACATATATACGCACGCAACACACACACCCACACCCACACCCACACACACACACACGCACAAACAGACACCAGTGGTTTCTCTTAAGTTCACATCTTGACTTAATAGTCAGCAGAAAGAGCACATGGAATCAGATCTTCACAGTTGCTGGGTCAGATGGTTAGCGTTGTGTGGTATTTTGTGGAAGTATAATTGGTGTACATGCAATGCCAGCAAAGGACTCTGGGAAGTGTAAATCTCTCTCCCACTCATCTGTCTCTGTGTTGTACACCTGAACAATGCTTGTGACGTTATTCAGGTGCCAATTGTAGCCACCAACGATGTAGATCTTCCTGTCCAGTAAGCAGCAGCCAGCCTCAGACTGCCCTGCTCTCATAGGACTGACGGTGGTCCAATGGTCGTTCTCTGGATTGTAATATTCAACCGCCAGCACATCAAAACAGCGGTCCACATGGTCCATGCGACCACCTAGAGCATAAACTCGATCCCTGCTACTGATCATGGCATGCAGCACTCTGGGTTCATTCATGGGAGCTCTGAAGTCCCACTGGTCAGCTACTGGGTTATAGCAATGAAGAGTTTTCTTGTCATCCAATGAAACGCCATAACCTCCTGATATATACAGTTTTTCTCCACAGGGTGTTCCTGCATGACCCCAAATCCTGCGTTTTAATGGTTCCACATATGTCCACTCATTCTTCTTTGGGCAGTAACATTCCACAGATGACAGACTGCCAGATCTATTGCGCCCTCCAGTGGCATACAGCTGTCCATGCAGCACGTTGAGTTGGAACTGGATTCTTGCCTCTTGTAAGGACTGGATACGCAGCCACTGGTTCAAGTGTGGGTCGTAGCGGAAACAGCTGTCAACTGCCCCCTCACCACTGCGATACTGTAAGTGCTGTCCACCAACGACATACACAAAGTTATCAAGCACGGCAACACAAGCATGGCTGCACCCCGTTTCCATCTCTGTCAGCTCTTTGAACTGGCGGGAGGCAATGTCAGGGAGGTAGTACACCTTGGTGCTCACGGTGCGATCATTGTCAGTGTAGGGTGTTCCACCAAAGGTGATGAGTGACATGACATCAGAACGGATAAGTGTCCGCGAAGACTGCATCTCATGCTGTCTGAAGGGAAGAATTTGGTAATTGAAGGCCTCAAGGAGATACTGGCGGCACAGCACATCCTCCACCATGATGTCCACTGTCTGAACACTGTCCACCAGTTCAGACGAGTGCATGAGCGGGAAGCGCACGTGGCAGAGGACACTGCTGGCTTGAGCACGGCGAGACTCGTCATATTGGAGCCATCTGATAGCAGCATGGAAGAGGTCGATTTCACTACAGTTCTTCAGCTTGTTGCTCTGGAGGAAGAAGATGAGGCGCTCCATGGGAATGTGCAGAAAGTCATCCTCCTCTGCAATTTGGAGGAAGTGGCGAAATGTGAAGGCGTCCACTGACTCCTTGAGGGAAGACAGGCTGAAAGTGGTGGCCATCTGGCCAATGTGCAGGCAGGTCTCCACACTCATCGCAGACTTGAGGAACTCCTCGCAGAGCTCCACAACAGGAACCATCTGGAGAAAGACTGCTGCTCCAAGGACATCCTGAATACAGTCCAGGTCTAAAGTGACTTCAGCACTGTAGGCAAAGTCAATGATATGCTTTAACCCTCGGGCAGATAAACCTCTCAGCTCAATGGTATCTTGATTTGACTCCCTCATGCCTCCGGTAAACATTGCTCTGCAACAAAAGAACAAAACCGTCAACTACAAGATATTTTCATTATTCCTCCTTTTCTAAATGTAGGTTTTCTTTTTTGTGGTGTCCATGTAATGACATCATAATGTAGACAAACTGTAGTACATCTGTCTACACTTTTACACCATAAAAATATAGTGCAGACAGATAACCACTTGTCTTCGCCAAATTTCTTGACTTTCTCTGTTTGGAACGTTTTCATGATCAGTGGGAAAATTGTACTGGAAATATAAAGTTGCATCGCAATTTGTGTGTTGCATATTGTTTCCTTCCTTAACTTCCTCTTCCAACTAGACTGCTTTCAATATAATTGATCTGAGACCTGAAGCTTATTCTGCACTCAGTGTAAATGGCTCTGAACAAGAGCATCAGCTAAGTGCTTTGAATTTAAAATGGAAATGGTTGACGAGAAGTCTTGTGATTCAGACTAACCTGAAGTAATCGCTACAGGCGGCCAGCACAGCTTTGTGGACCTGGAAGCGCTCCTCATTGATGGCCAGAACAACGTCTAGTAGTTGGCCCTGAGCCCGCAAGACTGACAAGCCCTGGAGAAGGGTGGTACTGTGGCTCGGGGCTGAGAATGTACAGCGCAGGGTGCTATTCTTGTTAGCCATACTGGAAGAAAAAAAAAGGCACACTGAGTGATTCAAAGGATCAAACAGCCTTCTCATATTAAACTTTCTCTAGATCCAGATTAATATTTGGATTGAATGTATGCTGCTGTTATATTCCAGTCAGCTGAGTAATATTAATATATGACTTGTGTGTGAATATGTAGTGTCTGGTGTTAACTCAAGAAGTCTCTGATGGAAATTTAATCTAATCTACTTCAGTAACCGTGGGGGAAATGCAATCACTCATCTAAAGTGCCTACATTAGTGAGAACATATCGGCACACTGAATAAAAACAACAGTGCTATGAGTAGAGACGTTGCCGTCAAACACACATTTCTGTAGACAGAAACATCATTATAGCAAAAAGTAACATGATGCCATAAGAAGCAGGGCTGCAACCAACAATTACTTGCGTGAATGAATTATCAGCATATTATTTTAGCAATGAATTTATCAATTTGGTCAATAAATTTCTTGGAAAAGATGAAAAATGCTCTTTTATATTGTCCAAAAATACAAGTCGATGTCTTAAAATAGCTTGTTTAGTCTAGAACCCAAGAATTATCGATTAACGGCCACATTAAAGCAAATCCTCACTTCTTTTTGTCAACTAGGGTTAGGGTAGGGGTCATTAACTATTGTCGAAACATTTCCACAACTAAAACACAAAGTAGAAATTACATCAGACAAGAACAATGAAGCCTCATTTGTACTATAACAGCTGCCACATTAGTGAGTGATTTGGGAAGAAATATCTAATTGTAATTATGGTTTAGAATATTAGAGGAAATGATAACATTTACATAATTATTCTCATTGAAAAACATATTTAAATCATTATGGTGATATTTTTGTAGAGATCTGCAAGTCTGCAGAATATAATGTGTAGACCTGGACATCTCTGGAGCGTGACTATATCTAAAATAGCATTTTGACACACATTTCACCTTTAACTAATATTGTACTTCCTGTGATTTGAATGTTGCAGTAGGTCATATTGCATTTTTTTTAAAATTTCAAATAATTGTTCAGCCCTACAGACTGACCTGCTTTGTTTAACAAAAGCCAAAAATGGTATCTAATCAAATATCAGGCAGATTACAGACAACCAAAGGGATGATCCGATAGTTCAACGATTTCAGTCACTGGGGGGGAAAATAGGTCATGAAATATTAAATTACAACAGGCTGAGGGCTGAGGCAATGCATCATTCAGGACTGAGAGTACATGAGCCAACTCAACTACATTTCTGTTTACAGATGAAAACAGTTATCCTACTTTTCAAGTCTTTCCAAAACTACAGTCTTCATATGAAAATGAAAACAAACTTCCTCTTCTCACATCTTAATTTTTATTTTAGATGTTATCTCAATGGGAACTATTTTATTTAACAATTTGATGATCTGAGCAAGGTGCAGACATAAAATTCATGAGTAGAGTCTGGTGTCTCAAGAGGCATATAAAGTACCATCCAAGAGAACAAATTCTGGACTGACATGCACAATAAGAAAGTACTAGAGCTTTGACTTATTACAATACTGGCTTGCAACAGGTACATCAGTAGTTGCTCATATTTTGGCAGTCAATGCTAACAGTATCTGTCAAACTTGGCTGGTAATACTGGTCGCACTAAAAGCTTTGCAGGTATAGATATTACATTGATAGTGTGATATGAAAGTGGTCTTAGATTTTGGATATTATAATATTGTGATGTCAAGTGTTATCTTTATGATCACATTTCAGTAAAGCCATGCAATTCATTGAGTTTACCAGACTTTGTTATGACTCACATCCACATTACTAATGATTTTTTATCTGTAATTTAATTTGACTGTGTAAACATTTTGTAAAAAAAGAGATATTCGTCTGTATAAATATAGATTAGCAAAATATAAACTCAAACCTATAATACTGCTGTAATATCCAGGATTTGGTAAAAAAAAAAAAAAAAAAATCTAATATTTGATTTTACCCTCATCGCCCAGCACTAGTCACACTATATTAATTTTAGGATCCCTCTTTTATACATCCTCAAATGTGTTTTGTTTTAGCTGATCAGCACATTTCAATTTGAGTTGTTGTTTCAAATGTCCTAACCATTGCCCTTACAAAGATGTTGCATTTAATTTTAATCACTGATTTAAAACTGACAGGTCGCAGCATAAAACTTTACAAATACTTTTAACTATTTTTTTAAAGGTTTATTAAGTGAACTGTAGTCTTTTAAGCACTTTTTATTAAACAACTGTATTGCTGTGTGCAGCTGACTATAATGCGTTTTGATGGTTTCATGTTACAGTCAAGCTAAGTCCATGATGACTGGTGAAGGTATTGACTGAGCCATGGTATTATTTACAAAATCGTAAACATGGCAGGCTGCAACAGGAGGGTCAGCTTCTCTAACTGGACTTATGTTATGTCCTTATTCTTTTTTCTGCAGGTCGTTAACAGAAAGCGCAAGTAAACTAGAAGCCTGGAGGCCCGGAGCAAATCCTCGGTGTTTCCTGGATTCCCACCATGGCGTCGGGTTTCCGGCCGAGGGCTGCAGAGGCGGAGCCGCAGATGCTCCATCCTGGGATACACCAAGAAACCTGTCCGAAGCCCCGAGACACATCCACAGCCTCACCCCGGCTCACTCACCTGCTCTGCGGCTGCTTCGATGCAAAATCCCCACCATCCGACTCCGCCATCTTCTAGCACAGTGCAGCACGCATGGGGCATTTTTAGGAGTATTACCAGGAGGTCAGTGTCGCAATTGACCGCCTCATGGCGTTAAAAAAAGTGCAGACACAGCCTGATACCCAGGCATGAAGCAAGAACAGCCAGTCTCTTCCCACGGACTGTGGTGAACGGTGATGACCTCTCCTAATTGGATGTTTGCCACCCGTCCTCCCGCTGCACCCACTGTTTTTGGCCACTGAGCGGCGCCACAGTCACATGTGTCTTTAAGAATTAGTCCAGGAGTGTGTTCATAAAATACTGTTTCATAAAATATCTTTAGTTCATATTCCAAAGTCTACATGAACTAATGAGAACATTTTCAAATGAGAGATAAATCTTGTAACTTGTCACATTTCCAAAGTAACCTCACCAGCCCTGTTAAATGGTCTGCTTCTAGACATGTATTAAGAAAGTTGGCTTGAAACTAATAGCCTGATATGTTTTTTTTTCACCAAAAGGGTATAATTATGACTTTATAATCCATAAAATATCATCTGAGTTTTATTAGTCATGTATAGGGTCAATAGTACAGTGAAATGTACTGGAAGAGAAAACAGGTTAGCAATAAAAGCACTAGTCATGAAATATACAATATAGAAATGAAAAAGATGTGATTTGATATGAATAAAGAATAACAGCATATAGCTACATATATAGAAATGGAGGATGAGGATTAAGCCTATGTGTTCAAGTGATTGGTGTACAACAGAATTATACACAGAGTGTGTAGCAGTCCTGGTTCAATAGCAGCATTTTTATTTAAGACGTGCAATAAAAAGTAGACAGGGCAGACTTTATGCTGCAACTGTGCAAGTGCAGGCCTAGAAACTTGTTCTTTTAATACAATGAAAGAAACCTAACATTCCCACATGAGCAAGCACGACATTAGCGAGAAAAAACTCTTCTTTTAACAGGAAACCTTAGGTAGAACCAAGCTCAGAGTGGGCGGTCATCTGCCAGAGTCATTACAAGGTGAAGCTACTTAATACTGTTGTGTCTGTAATGGTACATCATATTTAATAAATTTATCATGTTTCCTTCTTACTATCTGAACAGTAAGGGAAGATGGCTGAGGAAGCCCCCTCTTGAAGGGGAATTCCTGTTTTTTGCAACCTAGACCTTATTGCTAGGGTTAAATACAGTTATATACTCACCCCAGAAAGTTTGCTGTAATTTGGAGTCCATCCGACGCTATTTAATCCACTCAAGATCGGCGTATATCCACAGACTCTCTTATAACCTATATAACCTTATTTAACCCTAGAAATAGGTTGCAAAAAATGGAAATTCCCCTTTAAGAGCACTATTTACTCACTAACAGAAGAACACAGAAGGTATATTAATGTGTTTTCAGAATATTCAGTACCATTATGCTTAATCTAACAGTTTGTGAGTTCATGTGTTGGTAGAGTATTAAAAGTTTTATAACAAATGCCAAAAAAGTCCCACTCTGGTGTAAGATGCCCCCAGAAGTGATTTTGACTTTAGGTTGGTGTTACTCATGTATTACCACAAGAGGGCATCTTGCCTCAGAAGTGAAGTTTTTTTAATTTTTTATAATTATCATGAAAAACTATATTAGAATTATATAACTATTTTATATGTTGTAAATAATGAATGGTTCCTCATAAATCTCCTAACTGAGCTATCAACATGGTTTGATAATATCAAGTCTGTTACTGGTTGGCCTGTAACTTGAAGAGCCTTGACGTTTAATACAGGGCTTAAGTGTGAAACCTAGCACGGACGTTGTGGTTTTCAGTTTCTACTGTGTCACAATATGCATGCTATATGTGCTCATATTTACGAAGAAACATTTTCACTTTCATACTTATTTGCTTTAGTGTCTATTTACCCTGGAAATGTGGCAACATATTTTTATGAAATTTGATGGACATTTACACCATNTGTGTGTGTGTGTGTGTGTGTGTGTGTGTGTGTGTGTGTGTGTGTGTGTGTGTGTGTGTGTGTGTGTGTGTGTGTGCGTGTGTGTTTATGTGTGTGCGTGTGTGACTCAAAAGTTTGAGTAGGGGATAAAAAGGTGGTTCAGCTAGACTTTAATATAAACAAAGAGATAACACTGTGGTATATATAATTTTTCTTCACCACACGTCATGTTTTATCAGACATCTGCTTGCTACTTGTGGTCAGGAAAGATGATCTTAATCTTGATGTAGTAAGAGATAAAACACTGTCACACAGTGTGGTGTTCAAAGTGGTGTTCTTGCTGTTTTCGTTAAGAAGGCCACAACCAAAGTAGACAGGAACCAGGACAACTATGATTTTTTTCTGCCCAGAAAAGTGCACTGTAGTGGAAAATGTTGTACATTTGTCATCACTTAAAACCAATCCACATGACATGTTCCAGTTTGAACAAGGCAGCGCATAACACCACAAGTACCTCTTTGGTTATGACTAATCTGGCATTTTATCATGAGAAACCTTTTTAAGGTCATTGTTTTTTTGTGACCACTTCCTGTCACATGTTCACCTTTTCACAGGTTCACATACATGCTGCTCAGCCATCACATCCACTACCTTTTTACTTTGTCGTTGTGTACAGGTTTCGATTTACCACCACTGTACCAACACTCTTTACATGTTACAGATAAATAACACACAGTAGGAGTGCACAGCCATTTCTGACAGATATGTGAGACTATAAAGTTTATTGTAAAACCAGTTAAATGTTGCTTTTGGTCTTCATCAGTTGTTGTGAGGTGAATATGACAATTGGCCAGAGAGTTGTGCCATAAGAATAAAAAAATAAAACATAAATTATTCAGGTTATATGTTTCTACTCTTGAATAATTTGTCATATATACCTTTTTTAAACATAAATAGATTCCTTGAGTTTAATATATTTATTTTTTTCATCACTACATCAGAAATTAAGTTTTTATTTATTCATGTATGATTCATCCTTTAATTGTTTTCTAGTCTAGTGTCACCATTTACTAACATGCAGAGAAGCACCTTCAGAAAGTGTAGCTTTTATATATATTTATGATATTGCAGTCTGGAGCAAAGTGGTTCTGAAGAAGAAGAATAACAAGTAAAAAAAGAAAAAACGGTTACTGCTTTTGTAAACCGGCCTCTGTATGTAAAGAAATGTGCGTCATAGTCATAGTCATAAAAACATCAATGTCAAAAAATCAAATACATTTTCCCCTCATTACAAGACAAAATTACAAGACAAAATTGAGTCATCCAGTCTTTAGTATTAGTCAACCAACATAGCAGACCTGTTATGTTTGTGCAGTGGAAGAACTTTCAGTTAATCCATTTTCAGCAGAGTCTGTCTTCACGTCAAATACCAGTCCTCTCTTATATATCAGCAGGGTGATCTCATCCATCTGTTCTTCCTCTCTGGAGCTCTCCAGCGCTTCTCCTGTAGAGCCAGAACTCATACACTCGTCACTGGTCCCCTCTAACATCCATGAATCCCCCATCTCATCCAGCATGTCTTCATCAGTGTTATCACCCCACTCCTGTACAGTGGTCTCTACTGCGTCCTCGAGGAGAGTCTTGCGCTCTGGATGCAGCTGGTGCATCGTCAGCTCACAGACCTCTTCTTCTTTCTTCGGCCTCTGATGTTGTACAGTGGGTTAGATTAGAATAATAAGAGAGAACAATACAATTCAGATGTGAAGCACAAAAGTCATAATCATGTAGCTCAGATTGACTAGACTGTTTGAATGTCAACATTTAAGAAGTATAACCATTATTTTTACATTTATCCTAAAAAATAACTTGTGTCTGCCAAACATTTGCATAGATTTACTATACACCATGTTTTCTGTGCCTGAGAGTTATATTAGAGGTTTGTGGCTATCTCACATCATATTTTAGCATCTTCATTTGGGACTTTCCTTTGTTTGATCTACTTCCCTGGAAAAATATGTGTGATTTATACAGCCACACCAACTGCCTCCTTTGTCTTATTTTTACTTTTCTAGTAAATTCCTACTTAATCATACCCAAAACACATTAACCCACACACAACATATACAATCCTTTTGCTACTTCATTCACAAATGAAGGATATCGCTGTTGTTCATATTTTTCTGCTGTTAAAGATGCTGTATGAGGTGTTTAAACATCATTGCTAATCATTGCTACAATTACAATCAAATAAACAAAAACACTGTTAATCTCTTATGGGCCCTAGATTGTATTTATCTGCATATTGTATTACTTTATAGCACAAAATAGGCACGCATGCAAATTTCCCTGAACAGAGTTTCTGATGATATTATGCAAATCTCACTCACACACAACACTCAATACTCTCTATCATGCACAAATATTATGATTTGTTTATTTTTCTGATTATGCAAAGACAATACACATCCCCTGCATGGAAGTCTGAAATATTTTCTTTACCCTGTGTTATTAATTGCTAATTCAACTGTAATATTAAACTTGCTTTGATGTTTTATGTTGTTTGCAATATGTTATACTTATGTGATTGCTGTGGAAAAATCAAAAAGTGAACGAAAAATTCTCATAATGTAAAAAAGTTACACCTTCATATTTTAGTGTGAATAAAATGCAAAAAGGGTAAAGACCCCAAATCTGTCTGAAGTTTGCTCAAATGCAAAATGACTGAGTCATAAATGACTAAAATGTCTCATCTGTCATTTACCAAAAAAGGCACATAACTTCCCCTCACATACAAAGCAACTTCAAACCCAGGTCTTTATTAAGATTTACCTCATTCTGCGGCCGATGAGTGATAAATTCTAAAATGACCGGTGTTGGCACAGGAGGGAACATCATGTTTTTGATTCTGAGTATTAGAAAAGAACAGAAACTGTTAAAAAAAGCACCGTCTAGGAGGAACACATGATTTTACCCATCTTCCTTAAAGCCGCTTCTGTATGTGTGGTCATTTTATCGATGGAGGGTGTTTTATTTTTCTACAAACAGAAACTAATGCCATCAGAATACTTTTAAAACTGATATGACTGTAAATACTATCCCACACTTACTGTAGTGACTTTAAACTGAGACTATGTAACTTTTGAAGAAGAAATGACAATCCTTTGAGAAAAGAAAAAAAATGAATTTAACAGACAATAAAATACATCCTTTCTCAAAGTGCAATGCACTCAAAAGTTCTGCCGCTACAACCCTGATCATTCTGGTCAGACCACTATATTGGTTAATGTCAGCTAACTTTAGACTTTGTGTAACTGGCCGCACAAAGTCTGCTTGCTGACTTCATAACTCATGTCTTGTTCTACATTATGCTTTACAGACAAACATTTCAACGTTGAGACAAGAAGCTAATGGCAGAGAATCTAGGAAAATTAAGGGTAATTTGTTTTCACTAAAAGGGATATATCATACTTTTTGTGATTGTTATTTTTATATTGTTATATATTGTTGGATGACAGAGTTAAACACGGCCAGAGTTCCAAAACTGTACATCTGTAAAATTCTGCCTGAAAGCCAAAAGCCAGGGCGTCAGCCTCTTCTACGTCCTGCTTGTGATGAAGTTAAATTGTGTGCACATGCCCACAAATGGACATCTCTTGGTAGTCTTATGTTTAGTGCACACAAGGGGATTTCCAAATCTCATCATCATATGTGTCTTTAGAACATTTAGGTAGACTTGCTGTCTTCAGCTGGTTACACTTGTGTGTGCTTTGAAAAGAACTACAGTTATGGTTGAAAAGACAGAATCAGCAGGGACTATAATTCGAGTTGTAAATAAAGCTTTGTTGTTAGACTCATTTGGGGCTAGTGCAAGTGACTGCTGCAAACTAACATTATTGGTATTCTGTATGCAGGAGAAGGAGAACATGAAACTTGTTATCCTTAAAAATGAACAAGGTTGTTGGCAGCCATGTTTCTGTTCTACACACGCTCTAATCCTTTCACTCTACAATATTTAAAATTGTTAGCATCAAACTCATTGTAAAGGTTGTTCCATGCACTAATTTTGCATCAGATTTAAGCTCAAACAAGCTCTGCACAAATTTCTATGCAGAGTGAGACTGAGAAAAGAATTGAAATCCTACTGTAGTTTGCTCATGTAGCCTTCTGAGCTGTGGAAGTCTGCAGAGATGCAGCTTCCTGTTGCTGCCCAATCAGAACAGAGTTGGCTTTGACGTGACAAGAGCCAAAACATCCTGTTCAAGATAGAAGCTGCTGAACTAAGGGGATAGATAAAGAGGCAGTGCAAAAAAATAAACTAACTAGAAAAGCACTCAAAGAGCACAGACCCCCCTCTTCAGACAGGAATCCAGATTGTTTCCCGAAAGTTTCATCAAAATTCATCAATAACTTTCAGAGCTATGTTGCTAACAGACAGACAGACAAACAAACTCCAGTGAAAACATAACCTCCTTGGCAGAGGTAAACTGGATTTCTTAACTGTAAATAATGTGGATTCCCAGAACATGAATATTCACCTGGTATTTGTACCATATATCCCATTTAAGCTTTATTTGCCACAGAGCAAAAGTTACATAGTCTCACTTTAAATAACATTTAAAGACATGTAAAATTTCCACATTCATACATACTGTAGTTTGTAGGCTTGTTATTCATTTTATTCAGATTTATAGAATGCTTTAAGTGATACATGCGACATTTTACATTATAGGCTTTTCCCCCTCATGGACATTAGTCAAACATTATATCAAATATAAAATTACCTTTATCGCAGACTCTCTGTAGTTATGCATGTTTGTAGTTTTTTTGCGCTTGGAGGCTTAGGGACTACCAGAATGGCGGCGGCCGAGGCACTTCTGAGTGGCGCACACAAGAGCTATTTTAAAACACTTAGATGGTTCAGTATCACATGACACTTCCTACAAAGCAACATCACAGATAAAAACAGAAACCGGGGTAGAAAACATTGTGCACACAAAAGTTAATAAAAACATTAGGTTGTGTACTAAATGACTGATTTGTCTGTGGTTGCTTCCAATGTTTTCTACCCCAGTTTCTGTTAGTTAAGACTGTGATGTTGCTTTGTAGGAAGT
>JANJYP010244251.1:0-12035 GCA_024605115.1 Rastrelliger brachysoma | reverse complement strand
CCCCCAGAGCAAGGCTAGCTGTTTTCCCTGCTTTTATTCTTTGTGCCAAGCTAAGCTAATCATCTTATGTCACGTTTGGGTAAAAAAACAATTTAGCCTATTTCCCAAAATGTAAAAGTTTCACATTAAAAGATGTTTTTTTTCCCAAATTGTAGATTACTTAAGTCAAATCACAAGTAATGACCCGACCATGTCTGTAAAATGTGAATGTGTAGGTGTGGCTGAATTAATGCTTGCCTCAATGTGAAAACTCACACTGGTGGTGTATGCGGCGTCGGGGTCATCCTCCAGCACTCTGGACAGGCCAAAATCAGACACCTTACACACCAGGTTGCTGTTGACCAGGATGTTGCGGGCAGCCAGATCTCTGTGGATGTAGCCTAGGTCGGAGAGGTAGGTCATACCAGCCGCGATCCCACGTAGCAACCCGACCAACTGAATAACTGTAAACTGTCCATCATGTCTCTACAGGATGTCATAAAAAAGACCAGGGAAAGGAAGGAAATATCAGGAAGGAGGAGGCAAGGAGAGACAGTATTAATGGAAGATCAAAAAGATGTGATGTATAGCAGTAGAAAAAAGACAAGCAGAGTGATAATAGGGGAGATTTTAATCAAGATAGAGAAGAGAACTAAGATAAGAGAATAAAACATGTTAGGGATTTGCTTTCAAGTAATAATCCACAGTATTTTCACATAAGCAAATACCTCAGCTGTTTGACATTGCCAGTGTATTACAATGTTAATTCAACCTGTAACTTGTTCAAGAAAAGTTTTGCAGCTTTAAACCACTAGTGCCTGACAGGTTTCTCCTGGCAGAAATCCCATACTCAGGAAGGGATGTGTGCAGTATTTCTACTTTGTACAAGATATACATATGCTGTGTCTCTAACTTTGTACTTCTGTACTTGCCCTTAATAGTGTAAGTGCATAAGTGCGTTCACAGAGAGAAGTATGGAAAAAGTACCTGGATGGTGCACCTAAAACAGACAAAAAGTTGAGAGTGGAACTATGGACACTTTTCGCCCTCAATGGTGGCCATCTTAGCTACGTAGTGGAATGTGGAGAGACAACTGTTCAAACTGGAAATGACGGCTCAGCACATTGTATTCACTACATTAAGCACTGCTATACTGCTAAGCTATGTAAATTTCTTGTGGTATCACGAATAACTGTGTGAATGCGAGCGCTAGCTTGTTAATTAGCTAATCATTTCCAATAAGTGCATAATGGCCATATTTGATTTGAGATGACACTAACCTACAGGAATTTGCGCACTACAGAAGTAAGTACATAATGTAAACAGTGTACTAACAGAAGTATGATAGTGTGATTTAATACACAGCAAGAGAGAAATTTACAGTAAGCATAATGTCAANAGCTAATCATTTCCAATAAGTGCATAATGGCCATATTTGATTTGAGATGACACTAACCTATTGGAATTTGCGCACTACAGAAGTAAGTACATAATGTAAACAGTGTACTAACAGAAGTATGATAGTGTGATTTAATACACAGCAAGAGAGAAATTTACAGTAAGCATAATGTCACTTGTTTTAAGGAAATGGTATCACAAAACTCTTTTGCTGCTGCCTTATTTAAAAGTGGAATGTAAATAAGCCTAAATATTTTTTTTTCAAGTGGCTGATTAGTTGAAAAGCTGTAGATGCATGGTTTTCAATGAGGAGCAGGATATGTTTGAATAGGCAAAGAAAAAAACACCAAAGTCAGAGGAGACCAAAACCAAAGACCAGACCGATTAGGATTCTCAAAAAAAAAAATTCAAGAAGCTCCAAGACTAAAAGAATTACCAACCCTGAGAAAGGAGTCCAGAGAGCCATTCTCCATGTACTCTGTGATGATCATCACTGGTTTGCCTGGAAAGACAAATGGAAACATGCAGAAGTGTTCCTATGTTGCACTGAATATCTACAGTGTACAAATAAACTATTGAAAGCATGTTTAAAGCATGTGCTGCATATGATATATAAAAAATGACTATACAGTATGACTGTGTGAGGAAAAGATTACAGTCAAAACTAATCCAAATGCTATTAATTCCATTGCAAAGAAACACTTTTTATGAAATAAAATAAGAGAATTAAAAAGAGTCAAGACACCGCTTTTATGTATGCAAAACTTAACACAACTAATTTTTAACTAGTGTTTTAAAATGAAGTTTTGAGCTTTTGCAAACACTGACTTAATTTTATTATTGCATAATTTCCCACTTGATCTCACATAAGGGTCGCTTCACTTTAACCAAATAAAATTTAAATTTTCACGTACTCCTCATGCTATCGAAACTATGCAGATACACTAGTGTTCATTTCATCTGGCACTCACTGCATGTTCNACTTGATCTCACATAAGGGTCGCTTCACTTTAACCAAATAAAGTTTAAATTTTCACGTACTCCTCATGCTATCGAAACTATGCAGATACACTAGTGTTCATTTCATCTGGCACTCACTGCATGTTAATTCTGAGCAGGTTTTAAGTATGTAGCGTGTTCACATTAGATAAGAGACAAAATTAAATGTACTTCAAAAGTATGCATGCAATTAAAAAAAGAGCTTGAATCAAGTGTGCTTTTGGTGTTCATTATAGCACATGATGCAATGCACAGAGGAAAAAGTGGTTGCTTCTCACACCAGCTAATATAGGAAAATACATTATAGAAAGTAGTATGTAATATAAAATTGGGCGGACAGTATGAGAATTATGTCTGGGATAATCCATCACTGAGGGGGTTTGAACAGGTTCTATTAAAAACTATCTTCTATTTTGTGATTTGGTCAACTGATGTTTTAAAGAACTTTGCTGAAACAAGGTCCAAAAGTGCTTAAAGCTAGACAGCATTTACATTCAGGTATTAGATGGTGGATGGGATATATATTTTAAGAGGTAAAATACGATTAGTATCATAATTATTATCCCAGTCGAGATTCAGCGACTCTTTTTACCTTCTAAAAATGTCACACGTTCTAATATTCCTATGTGATTTGAGCTCCCTGGAAAATATTAGGCCATTCAGTCAGCAATCCTTTCCTCTCTTTTCATTTCTTCAGCTCAGGTCCTCCTCAGAATCACAATGGGCTTACTCAGACAAAATGTGAATGTGGAGCCAGAATTGTAAGTTAATGGAAGAGCACTCAAGAGCTTATTGGACAAAATCTTATAAAATAAGTTACGTCTAGTCTTTACACACAGAAAAAAACTCATATCTATATTGGTAATGATTACTTATGATTATCAATATTCCAGATTTCCTGTCATTACTACTTGAGAGTGAATTGGCCACATGTAAGAAACACTTATAAGCATAGATTTGTTTTTAAATTATGTCTATAAAAGACTTAAAACGTGCAGTGTTCATCAATTTTATGTATTTAGGAGTTCCTTTCAGTTATGAACATAATTTACTAGTGGTACCAGTGTAACCAACCAGTTGTTCTCTAAAGCAATAATACTTTGTTGTCGACTAATGGGTTGTGTCCTATATGACAATTTTGAGTTGTAATATACAACATAGACTTTGATAATCTTAGTGACATAACTCTGTAAGTAGTAAAGCATTATGTAGAATTTTGAAAGTGCAGTATGAAGATTTTTAAAAGGTGTAGTATGTAGAATTTTAAAGGTGCAGTAGGTAGAATTTTAACGGCGCAGCACACAGAATATTAATGGCGTAGTCTCTAGAATTTTAAAGGTTCAGTATGTTTGGACTTGGCAGAAATGGCTTATAATTTTCACAAGTTTGTTTTAATTAGTATATAATCGCTTAAGGCTAAGAATCCTGTTTTCAATACCTTAGAATGAGCTCTTTAAATATAGACATGATTAGTAGGTCCATGTCCATGGAGGCCACCATGTTGCATTGTTTCTACAGTAACTTTTAACCAACAAACCACATTCTTCAACATTCTTGGAAGAGGGGCCTCACCACTAAATGCCAGTAAATAGCTGAAACTACAAAGATAATTGTCCAGAGTTTGTTTTCCACAATGCAAACCGACGGTTCGTTCATTACTTTTATTCTTTTAATTGAAATGTAGCTGATCAATGTTATGGTTTGGCTCCATTATTTGGCTCCAATTCTATATCAAACCATTTCTTTTTTTAATCTATGGGACAGCTGAGACAGCACTAATAGCACAGATCATTTTGTTCCTATTCTTTGGCTTTTTCGGGACTCTTAATTTCAGTTCTGTTGATCTACTACTGAGGGTGGGACCAGTTTGTAAAGTTCCTCTTTTTAGTCTCTAGTGTCATTTTTAGGAATGAGCCTGACCTTATATTATATTTTAAGGGCTACTCTTTTAAACAAGCATTCATACAGAATCTAGAACAGGTTGGGATACATCATGTTTACGCTGGTTATTTATGCCTGTTTCCGGGGTGATATTAGCGTTTGGTGAATCTGATGTCCCCCTTATGAAAATGATCATGATAATCCTGAAACTATCTTCACAAACTACATACACAGATACACAGATTAAATTGGCAGCGTACTCTGGGTTACCACTCCCTCCAGCCGGATAACGTTAGGGTGGTCAAACTGGGCCATGATGGACGCCTCGGCCAGGAAGTCCCTCTTCTGTTTATCCGTGTATCCTGCTTTCAGGGTCTTCAATGCCACTGGGATGTCTCTCTTCCCGGGGAGTCTCATACGTCCGTAACACACCTCCCCAAACTCCCCTAAAAGCACATGTACACACAAAATCATTTTAGCAACAAATGCATTCAATCTGGAATATTCAGCATGTATTATTATGCATTATGTTCAGCTGCATTTAAGCTATGGTTGTAAAAGAGAATGTTTTTTAACTTAATTTCCCAAGTGAGATAAGAGAAATCTACTTATAGAAAAGTCTGTCTACATATATGTGCAAAAACCTAAAGTCAATCATCCACTTTCTCATTAATTCTTATCTTTAGCGGTGAGAAAGTTTTTTTTTTTTTTTTAAAGGGTGCTGTTATTTGTCTTCTCACTTTTGTACTGCTTTCTTTCTCTTCACTGGTTTTTTGCAGCAGTCATATCTAGACACAGTGTATTGCGGGGGGAGCTTGACACGCCGTTAGTATTCCCCGCTTGTCTGTGGAGCTTTGATTGACAGCCCCACGCAATGCTCTGATTCCGCTCTGCCATCCTCCTCTCTGCTGCACACCACAGCCTTTACACCGGCCAATGATTTTAAGTTAGCTCAGCCAATGATTCTTGCTGTGTGTGTGTGTGTTTCTGTGTGTGTGTATGTGTGTGTGGCGCACAAGTTGATGGTTTTACCTGAGCCAATGATTTTCTCTATTTTGATCCTGGAAGCTTCAATTTCTCGGGCGAACTCGTGGACTGCCTGGCAGGGGTCCTCGTATGTGTGCGGGTCGATATAGAACCTCGCATCGGGGAATGACACTAAGATACACAACATTAGCATTTGGTCACATATCAGAGAATGAGAGCGACATCCCATCTGAGGCCCACGCGAAAAAAAAAAAAGAAAAATTTGATGAAAAGGAAAGAAAACGAAGGAGCAGACAGCTAGAGAGAGAAAGAGAGAGAAAGGGGGATGGAATAAACAGCATGCGGGGGAATAAGGCCGCTGTGCCCCTGTAATCGCTCAGCGTGGAGAAAATTGTTTGCTCTAAGGATGAACTTTATTACAACGGGGATGAAAATGCGACCTCTTCAAGGGACGCGATCTAATCTTTTATTGGGAATAATTGAGGAAACGGAGGGGCCGCAAACATACCGTGGCCGTTCTGGTAATGCATCTTCTCCTCATCAGAGTCCTGGAAGGCCTTGCTGTAGCCACAGTGTCTATACAAAAGCACACACACGCACATACACGCACACAAACACACATGCACACACATAAACATACAGCGATATGAATACAGGACAATAGTGAGGCATTCGTACGATCAAATTCCACTGCAGATAAAACCACAGCACATAATTGATAAATCAATAATTGCTCATGATGAATTATTAACTTTTAAACAGAGCTATTCATCATTCAGTGAAGCTAAGTTTTAGCTTTATTATAGGGAAAACTTTTGGGGGTCTGATTCAACAGCTAAACCCCTCCCTCCCCTTAAAAGAAAAATAAGAGAAAGTGAGAAGAGAAATAAAGAATTTGTGTTGGTGATTGTGTTTACGAGATGCAAGTGACAGGATCAGACCTCAGCTAGACAGAGTGGAGGCTTCAGTAGAGATTCTGTATATGTGACAATGATCTATGCAGGGCCGCTGCAACGGATTTTGGGGCCCATAGGGTTAGGGGAGGGATATCAAACAAAACCCCTGGGTTTGTCGTGGGGTCCAAACCGGCTAACTTTCCTTGCTGTCTTCCTTTCTTTCATTCCATCTGTCCTTCTTTCCTTTCCTCAATCTTTCCGTCTATCATTCCTTTCTTCTTTTCCTTCCTTATTTCTATTTGTCCTTCCTCCCTTTCTTCCTTCTATCTTTCCTTGCTTGCTTCTTTCCTTCATCATCTTCTTTCCCTTCCTTCCATTTTTCCTTATCTCCTTCTGTCTGTCCTTCCTTACTCCCTTTGTTTCTTACTTCCTCAATTCTCCTCCCTTTCCTATATCTCTCAAACGTTCACTTTTTCCTGTTGTCTTTCCTCTCTTGCTTCCCTCCTTCCTTCTACTTTCCCTTTTTTCCTTCCTTCTGTCCTTTCTCCCTTCCATCTTTCATTTGGGTCTTGTTTTCCTTCCTTCCTTCCTTCCTCTCATCCCCCCTTCATTCCATATTAGTCTGTATGTGGCCCTTTAATGAAATGAGTTTGAGCCCTCTAGGTAAGGGATAGGGTTTGGGCAACATAAAGATTTGATAGTTCATTTTTGCCACAAACAAGAAAAATAAACCATTTATTTTACGAGTACAATGTAAATAAAATTTAACATTAATGTCTATAACCAGTGAATGATGATAGTTTAGTTATTATAACCTATGTTCTAATAGTTTTATAGGGTCGCTGTCAATCATGGGCCTTTAGAACTCCCTGCAACGCCCCTCCAGATGCCTCCACGCTAAAAGTCCTGCAGCTCCTGCCCAATCATCAGCTTGTTAGTCACTTCTTGTGGTTAATATTCCTTTTTTTTTTTTTTAGCATTTTTAGTGATTCAAAATCAGCACTGACCATGGAGCATGACGGTGTGACCACTGAAACTCTGCTGGACAGCTGCTAACTGTTTTTTAACTGCAGTTAAAGCTCTGAAACTGTGTCCAGAATGATTCAGTTTTTGCACGTCAGTCAGGGACTGTTTGGGAGGGTCCCTGAAGGCTCTGAAATAGGTGAAACATAGCTACAGTACAATCTGTTCATCTTGTTATTTAGGTTTTTCCAGTTGCAATGAGGTGGAGGATCAAAGAGGTGAGTCATCACAAATGAACTCAAAGTGTCAGTACAGCCAAATGACAAAAATATATTATATAGTGTATAATACTTATTTGTGCAGGTTTGGAGATGCACCCTGAGATTTCTATGGAGCTGAATAGAAGTAGAGGGAAATAAAAAACATATAATATATAAATATATAAAGTAATTTAAATGACCAGACTTTAAATGACTTTGGAAAAAGGGGTGGACTAGAAAAGATCTTTACTTCATCCTATGAATGCTGAATGACTTAAGTTGTTTATCTAAAAAATATATATATGCTGTTATTTCTATTTTGTTATTCACTACCTATATATTTTATACTATTTTAACATGTTTGACTAAATAAACTAAACTAGAAGTAAAAAAAAGAATTCCTAACTAAGTAAATAAAGTAGTAAACAAAGTGATAAATGTTTCTACTACTGTAGTATGCGTTCATGTTTTGCGTGTTAAGTTGATTAATGAACAGATCAAAAGCCTTTTTTTAAACATATGCACGCTCAAAACAAGCAGGATGTCTCTTGTACATTATGAGTTAATCTTTGTTTAGTGTTTAGCACTTGACCTATATACTCAGCACAGTTTGTGTAGTTATTTTCTAATGTTGCCCCTGGTGACTCATTCATTTGTTGCTGTTTTAGCTTGTATACCAAATACTGTAAATCCTGGTTTATGTTGAAGCTGTGCAATACAAATATGATGGGCAGGTTGTAAAGACTGTTTGGAATTATAATTCTCTATGTGCTCCAGACACAGCAGGACCTGTGTTTATATTTATACTTATTCCACTTTTATGCATTAGTACAAATTAAAGCAGTGAATATGGAGACTTAAGAGACTGTTTTCCATATCAGCTGGTAAAAAACTAAAGAAAAATTTGGGTCTCATGAGTGTAACGAGGTGAAACACAAGCTGTTACTGGCCGGTGTGAGAGTTAGTTAACAGTGGGGTGGCGGTGGAGGAAATCTGGGTTTGAAAGCATGTTTTAAATGTGTTCAAAGGGGACGTGTCCAAGCTGAAATGTAGAGCTCTTCAAACAGCACTGGGTTGAAGTTAAAAAAAAAACAAAAAAATCAGTTTTGTTGCTTCCTGAGTTTCCTGCAGGAATTATAAATAGAGCTTTTGTGCACCTGCCAGTACTGAGCATCAGAGAACATCTTAACTCCCTAACATCACGCTGTGGGGTGCCTTTTCAGTCTTTGAGACTCAGCCACAAATTGTGAGCATAGACTGAGGTTGAAGTCAGAATGAATATCAGCAGTATGAAGGAGGGTAAGGCTATTTTAGACTGCTTTGGGTTTCATTATGTGTTACTTATAATAAAATCATTGTTGTAGGTAGCACTGAAAATGTGAATGGGACAGTCTTACCACAGAGTCAATGCTTGACTCCTAAAACTCTTCTGTCAGAAGTGAAACTGGAAAATCAAGCCTCTCTTATTATGGCTGCTGATCCTGAAACTATCTTCAATCAGACTGAGATGTGAAACCCTTGCTGCTTATCATTATTATTTTTATTATAATATTAATTTAAAGTTGCAGTGTGTAGAATTTAGTGGCATCTTACACAACATACTTTGCAGAAATGAAATGTAATTTTCACAATTGTTTTAATTTTCACTATGTTTTAATGAATGTAAAACCAAATGAAAATAAGAATCACTGTGATTTTGTTACCTTAGAATGGGCCTTTTATTCTACATAAGGAGCGGGTCCTCTTCCACAAAGGCCACCATGTTGCATCACGTTTCAACAGTAGCCCAAAATGGACAAACCAGACACTGGCTCTGGAGAGTGCCTGTTGTGTTTTTCTTTTCTTTTGCGTGAGTTTGACAACCACCATAGAATCTCCTACATGCCTGCAAAGGCATGAGTGAGTAGAGGGCTATTAATTTGGTTGCAATGTGTGACCTCCCCACTAGATGCCACTAAATCCTACACACTGCACCTTTAAACATATATAAAAGACATAGTCACTGATAGTTGCAGTTGTTTCAACTAAACAACAATGTGCCCTATTTATTGTTGCCGGATATCCTGATTTATATTTTGGTGGTTTGGAGGTTTTAATCTCAATGTGAGTTCCTAGTTAAATAAAGGTTTTTAAAAACTATATCAAGAATCAAGATACATCTAGATGAGATAAGTCTAGAAAGGCACATTTTCATTCAATATAATTACTTTAGAAACCTGGTATGGCTGTGGTGCTGACACCTACATTGACAGGTAGTTATGAACACTCCCCCTTCTACACAACTCATTCACTTGTTTAAGCTATAATATGGAAGCACATGTAACTGATGAATGGAAAGGCAAAGGAGGTGACAGAACTGTTTTTGTTACAAAGTGTTCCATTAGGTGATGGATAAAGGCATACAAATCATTTTTATGTCTCCAAGTTAGGTTACTTCCATGATTTAGTGCATTAGTGTGTGTAAATACTGACACTGTCCTGGGTCGTTTCACTCTAATTGAGTTTAAGATTTTTTTAATCAATTAGATATTAATTTGACTTAAAGCCAATTTAGAGGAAATTGTAGTGGGATGAAGACTGTTTTTTTCTATCTTCCATATATCTCTTAATAGCATTTCATATAGTGGACAAGATGATTTCAATTGGATAACATCTTTAAATCCTCCAACTTCTTCCTCTTCTCTTTTTTCCCCCTCAAACAGAATAGAAATGAAAAATTTAATATGCATTGAAGTATGAGTTAATTAAGTTGCGGTGAAATTAATTATTCGTTGCAGTACTACAGAGATGTAAGTTGAGGACATCAAAAAGGGGAAGGGGGAGGGGAGCGATGGGATAAATGGGAACATTTAGCTTGCAAGTCTACTGGACATGAATCAACATAATTAAATCCACTGTGAGGTGGAAATCACGAGTGAGGAAAATTAGCTAAATAAGAGGGAAAAGCTGAGAAGCTGAAGCGTTACAGCTTTCAGGACTCCTCTTCTACTCTCATCAACCTGTTTTTTGGTAGAAAGCAGATAGGCATGCAGATTATTTGTGTGAGCCTGTATTATGCACCTATCAACTTGAGAAGAGGTGAACAAAGATGTTTAAACATCTCAAATATAAGCTTAAATAAGATCCTTCCACTGCTTCTGGGGTGCATTTTAGAGCTATATTCTAAGACAGACTACAACTTTACTTTCATTCTGCTTGAAGTCAGGACAGCATGTGGTAAAAGCTGGGAAAAATACAGTTGCACAAGGGTTTTGATCACACAAGAAACATCACACAAAGAGAGGTAGAGTAGTGTAAGAAAGTGTTCCACACACAGCAGCGATGGGTAGTGTGGTAAAGTGTAGCCTTGCCGTTTCCTGCAGATGATGATGGCCAGAAAGGTGACCAGTGTGGACACCAGGGCCATGCAGATCCAAATGATGGTCATGGTGTTGTAGCGCAGAGGAGCTGTAGAGAAAAAAAGACAAACAAAATTTTAAAAAAAAAAACCCACACACAAACATTAGGTCGAAGAAAAACACAGACGCTGACACACACTGGCAAACACAGGTGGCGAAGAAGTGTGTTCTTTGGTTAAACAAGATAAACAAGAATGTGAAGCTTCATTAAAGAGACTGGCATTTTCTAATTACCACCTGTTTGCATTTTTGAAAGTTTGTCAGTGGCATTATGGGCAGGGAATGTCCCTATAAAAGATTGTTTGCTGTGCCAGATGTATATGTGTTCAAGCTTTTTAGCTTGGAGCTTGCCTTTATAAATAGCGATGTACCGCCTGTCAAATAGCGTTACTGTCAAACAAACAAAGTTATCATTTGGCATAAGCCTGTGGAGATTGATGCAGTAGGTTTACATAATGTAGTAACAGATACTGCAATGCAATATAAAATGTAATCAAACTGAAGCATAGTAAATTGAATAAACATATAATTGCTTTTTGTATATTTTGTGAATATATTGTGAATTTGCTGGTGAATTTTTCATGTACAATAATATTCATATGTAATGTTGATGTGAATTTTAAGTGTTTTATATATTAACACCTAAACTTGACCTAGTTCCACTTCCTGAAGCATTGTCAGGTATCATAAGAAACACAACTGGCACTGTTGTGGAATGTCAGCGAGGGATGCTGTCCTGGTTTTGCAATAAAATCTCTTAACTCTTAAAGGTTTCAGAGAGAATATGCATAATTATATTGCACATGAACATTGGTTTTTGAATGGTGCCGCAAGAAAATCAGCATTCAAACAGCTTAGAAACTGCAGACGCCATGTACAGCTGAAATCATAATTTCATACTACACACATAAATGCACACTGAATTTATTTCAAACCATGTACAGCAGCAGGGTTCTGGCCTGCTCAACAGTACATTAAATGAAATGCTCCTTGAAATGAGTAGTACAGCTTGTTGAAGGCAAAATAACCTTCCAGAAAATGGTTAGCAATAATATGAAGCAAGAGTCTACAACCATAAGAGCAGCTTTGTGAATTTGCGCCTACACACAGCAGTGGTTTAAGCTAAACGTTGATGTCAGCACACTAACTTTTTTATTTACAATGCTAACATGCAAATATTTAGCTTTGGTTTTCCATATCCACCATTTCAGTTTGGTGTGTTAGCATGCTAGCATTCAGCCGCGGCTCGTCCATATGGGCAGATGGGGCAGTGC
>JANJYP010244223.1:0-10650 GCA_024605115.1 Rastrelliger brachysoma | reverse complement strand
GCTTTAAAGTTGTCTCAGTCCGGTTGGTGGTGTGTTCACATCTGCACAAAAGATGACAAGTCACTGATTTGAGTTCGCTTTGAAGGCTGAAAATGTCCAAATGTGAAACCACCCTTAGCCCACTCTGCAGGGGGGTTTGCATTATGCTCCCTGTTTTAGCTCAGCATGGCAGTGGCTAATCCAGGGAGTATCTTAGAGTGGAGCCTTCAACACCAAGTAAAACTATATTACCATTTGTAGCAATAAATGGTTGAATCTATGATGAGAGTGGTCCTGACTGAACTGTTATATGATTTCAGACACTTATAACAGTATTTTAAGTGTAAAACATTTGATGAAGAAAATTGGTAATAACGGCTGATGATAAATAATGAAAAAGTGAGCAAAATTAAAACAGGGGATTATTCATTATCGGTTTATTCTGCATGAATATGTTATAAAGAACATATTTTTAATGGCAGAAGCTTTGCATTTTTTTAAAAGTGCACCACTCTTTATTAANAAACAGGGGATTATTCATTATCGGTTTATTCTGCATGAATATATTATAAAGAACATATTTTTAATGGCAGAAGCTTTGCATTTTTTAAAAGTGCACCACTCTTTATTAGCTTTTTCTTTAGGTTGTACTTTGTTGTTTGAATGATCAGGAAACATGGGCAGAGTTATTGCTGACACCTCTCAAAATAAAGTGGCTGATTTGTCCAATATATCCAACCCAAGTCATACAATGATGGATGAACCCTCTTGATTATTATCAATATTGTGAACAAAGATCAAAGGAGGCTAACCAGGCCTCTAGACTGGCATAAGACATTGAATCAGTCTGGGTAGTGAAGAGAAAGTGGTTTATTTTTGCTTTTGGAGCATGGGAAAAAAGAAGGGTGTTTTTCAGGGCAGAGGGGGAGATAGCCAAGGGGAGAAGCAGGAGAGATAGTTGAGCAGCAGCATAAGAAAGGGATGCTCTACTCATCTCTGACTCCAGGCTGCAGCCCAGTTTGTAGAGTAAATAATTCCCACTATCAGCTCCACTCACAAGATTCTAGGGCAAAGAGGTCAGTCTTATTTGGATCTCACCTCCTTCAAATCCAAAAAGCACCATGCTGAGAAAAAAACCCCTCTCTCTTCCTCTCGGGCTCTCAAATGATAAGGAAGCATGTAAAATTTATTATCACTGCTTCAGATTAATTATGAATATTCACAGTGCAAAATGACTATGGAAAAACAGGCCAATATTGGATTGTATTTTATGGTTTTTATAGTAAACATTAAATGTGTGTCCAATGGTGGCTATGGGCCTTCGCTGAGAGAATGACTGTGTTGATAATGGTGGTGCAAGGATACACTGGTAGCTTGAAGGCAGGAAGTCACTGGGAGAGCTAAGTATATCAGTGTAGCCTTATCTGAGAGAGAAGCGAAGTAGTGCTATAGGCTAAATGATGACAAGGTAGAGATACAGCAATGGAATACGTTCCTTGAAGGGCTGGCACTCAGGAGCAATAACAGCTCTCTCCAATTTACAGAATTCTGCATCTTCAATGGCCCTCCCACACTATTGTAATGTTGCTGGAAAAGACTGATAAACCTTGGACGAGGCAGCATAGACACAATTATTTTGAGATGCTGCCAAATTAGAACCAAAGGAAAAAAATCATGCTTCACTACTAAGTACGTGATATGCATAATCCTTACATATTGTGTGCCCTAACCACTGACTTTGATCATTTTCCATTAATTTAAAGCTCCATTAGGTGATTTCTGTGTGTATGTGTGTGTGTGTTGACTTTGCTGTCTGATTAAAACTGTTGAAATAAGTTCTGGGGAGTCTCCAGGATGGTTTCTCTGGTTCTGACTCACAGATATTCCTGAGCTGTCTTCAGCCAATTAGCTATTTTTGCCAAACAACGTTTTTAAAAGTTAAATGTTTCAATGCATTCATCAGGCCACAACATGGTCAGCCTCACTATATAGGGCTTTCTTCTAGTCAGCCTGATGCGAGTTCACCCATATCTGTGGGAAATTGGGGTACTTGGGGTGCTGCAGATGGCTGGCAGTCCACAGCCCCTTTTGTATTGTTGTGATAAAAATTATTTTCTGTCATGAGCAAGTTGGCCCATCAAAAAAAGACCCCTTGCATAAAGACGGTGAAGTGAAGAAAAGAACTGGTTCACAGACCTGGCTGACACATGCTGATTAGGACTGTATCAAAAACTGTAGTTATCAACTTGACAGCAAAGAGGAAGAAAGAGAATTAAACATTTAGCTTGTAAAATTAATTTTTTAGACAACCCTGATAGAGTTCGGGATTTACCTGGATAGCTGCCTTACTCCAAACAATTTAGCTGTGTGAAACTGGTTTATGTGTGTGACATTTTAGATGTATAAAACATCACAGAACATTAATTATCATTAATGTCTGACTGATCCGGTCAACATGTTGGGAGATATAAATAATATGAAGTTACACCACTGTACCACACAAGTAAATGTGCACAACACTTATTGTTTTTGCTGTAGTGGAATAAACAGTTTATAGACAAAATCGCAACAACCCCAACTGAGATTGTGTTCTTGAGGCTATGGGTTAATTCACCAATTTATGAACCAAGTGCACATCTAAATCTGTATGTATTTCTCTGCACAGCCATGAATTGGAAATCAAGGTGCTTCTGCCTCTGCTGGTTAAGTTTGTTGGACAAGCAGAACTGCTTGCTCATTTTTTAGTTTGTTTATGTTGTGTTATGTTTTATTTCTTCTAACTTTTCATGAGTTAACTTTTATGGAAAAGATGGTCTACCCACTTTTGTAGTGGTCCACCCAATATACAATCTCTGAGACCACATACATGTAGGGCTGGTTAGGAAACCGAAACAATTAACTAACAGTGGATTAAAGTGGCTCCAGCCTTGTAGAGCTGCAGAGTTGGACATTGATTCTCAGTGGAAGCAGTCACCTGGCAGATTAATTTGAATAAATTTTAATATATTGTTGCTGTGCATGGAAAACTGACTGTCCATGATTGATAACTTTGAAACCTTCAGATACTGAGCAATCGACAAAAGTAAACTAAGCAGACCCTTTTAAAATGCACTGAATTATCTGAAAAATGCTTTGCCACAAGCTGAAAACAGGGTTGTTGTTTTTTTTTAGCTTGTGAAAAATAGACATTTGGGGCTACATGGTTTCTACAGGACAGTGACGATGTATGTTATTGGGAGAGAGACACCTATACACACACAGAAAAATGCAAATGTATAGATACAGTACTTGTGCTGACTAGCTGGATGTCCAGCTTGTCTTCCCCAAGTGAATTACGAGCAGTGCAGCTGAAGATGGCATAGTCCTGAAGTGCGCTCACATTCACCACTCGGACTGTGCTTGTGTGAAAGGAACCCTCCCTCACAGTCCGCTCTTCATACCTGCAGCACGCACATATGCAGGCACACACACACAAAAAAGGGATATAAATCCTAAGCAGGCAGACAGCAGGGATTTCGATGTCCTGCAGATTGCAGAAGTCACCCAATTTCACACATCAAAGAAGCATTAAACAGGTATTTGCATAGTGAAAAGCTATGTATAAAATGCACAAAATGTGGATTTGCTAGTGAAATAGCAAGAATCGCAAATTAATATGTTATATTAGGGTACAATCTAATCTACATAACCAAGTGCAGCACCACAGCAGATTAAGAAAATAATGGCAAAAAACTAATTTCAAATAAAATAATGTTTTCTCTCTAACCTGGGGTTTGCAAAGTCCATGAGCACACCTTTTTTTTCCCAAGTGAAGTCGACACGAGGAATACCCTCTGCCTGGCATACTACCTCAGCTGTTGTGGTGCCATCCCCTCTACTCGCCACCTTCCTCCACTGCGGTCCTTTCTGAAGCACTGGTTTGACTGCACAAGACAGGATGAGCAAAGAACTTACTCATGCAGAAACCAGACACAATGCAGGTACAAAAACATTTGTATTTTCCTACAAATAACTCTCCATGTATGTTCTGTCCTGACATATTCAATAAATGATATGGACTCACACTGCACTACCAGCTGCACATCTGCACTGGCAGGGGGTGCTATGCCATTATTGACTATGCACTGGTAAAGTCCAGCATGAGCCCGAGTGACATTATGGATGGTCATAAGGCCTGATTCCTCTTCTTGGGTCTCTTCTCCTACTTCCACCTCCTCCTCTCCCTGTGGAATACAGAGTGAGTGCGAACAAACAGAAGACAGCAGCTATCCCTCAATACACTCGCCCCTCCTCTTGTGTGAGGGTTGGAGTTGGGGGGCTGTATGAAAGAGCAAAACAGACAGTGAGGGAGAACTGAACAGGAAACAATCAGGACTTCAGGCGAGGATGAGAGGGGTGTCAGGGGAGTGAGCTCTAAGGATAGAAAAGGATAATGCCAAGGGTTGGAGAGCCACAGGGAAAAAGAAAAGGAGGGGCTGTACAGGTTGAAAGCAGGGCACACAGTACTGCCAGGGGGTGGGTTAGACCGGAGAAGGCATCAGTAGATACACAGACCACGCCACATTGACAAATGTGCCCTTTAGTCACGCAGCAGTAATGAAAGCTATTTTTCTGGATTTGGGCTGAGTGTGGAGCTGGAAGAGGTGGGGTGGAAGGATAGTTAGAGCCAGTGAAATATGGTGCATCTGTGCATTTAGAAAGGCCAGTGGTAAAAGACGAGAACGAATAAAATAATAGAAAGGAAGCCAGATAAAGGAAATATAATTCAGGGGATGACTGTGTGCGTATATACAGCTCTCACCAGCCATTTCCAAGAGAACATGTCAGGTATAATGGGGTTGGCATCTGCCACACATATCAAGTCTGCTGTTTCCCCCAGGTTCACAAACACAGGGTCTTTCTCTGCCTTAACACCGGGTGCATCTGAGAGTAAGAGAAAAGGACAAGGCTAAGGCAGGACCAAAGGTTAACATGCCAACCTGAGACACATCATTTGCCAACCCATTAAACATGGCATGCTGCATTGCTATAATTACTCTTTAACTCATTTGTCTTTGAACTTGTTCATAACCCTGCCCTAATTGGCCTCTAAGTTTCAGATACAAAACCATTAACCTCTCTATATGTTAGAGCATTGCAGATACTTTTGCAACCAAACTGGGAATTGGTCATGTCACCTAAAACTCCCTCTATTGATGGTACATCACATTCTGACTATAGCTAACTGGTTTATTATTCCTTGATTCTTCTCTTCATCCATCTATCCATCAAATAATTTCTGCTTCACCATCACATTCTGACTGCATGCCTTCTCTTCTTGTCTCTATTCGTCTCTACCTTACAAGCTTTTTATACTTCCCTTCGGTGCCATGTACAATGTACAATAAGGCCATTAGTGCCTACTTGTCTAAACCTATGTTCACACTTGAAGAACAGTGGTGGGAAACACTTGAGAGACACAGACCTCTGGGTTGGTTGGATCCACCCATGTTGGCCTGCTAACCAAGACAGACATTGTTAAGTGGGCTACACTGCCACCCATAAAAGCTACTACAATCCTCCATACATAATGAATATCTACAACTGTCAAGTCCAGTCAGATCAGGATGGCAGAATCCATTAGGCTTGTACCATGGGCTTTGGTGAATCGAGCAGACCTACATTTTCAACACTTCCATTATTAAATCATCACTATTGGGGCAGAGGGCCTGGAGCTCCAGGCTGGGCCTGGGGCAGCAGTGGAGGTGCACAGCCTTGCATGGAGGCCTAATGAATGAGGCATGTTTGCTGGGTAGTGGCTCAGTGTCAATATCGTTGGGGTGTGTCTGTATGTGTGGGTTCCCCAATACTTAGCAGCTTTAAACACGCTTTAGACATTTTGGCCACCTTTTTTTACTATTTTGTATTTTTCTGGCATGTGCTCTTAGATACTTTACTATACAATGTTTAAAACTATCAAACTGGCTATGATAGCAAATCAAAAAAAAAAAAAAATCAACACAAAATTACAAAAAAGACTATTTTTAATATGTACAAATTAATCTACACGAGAGAGAATTAATCTACATGAGATTTATTTTTATTATTATTTATGTTGTCATTTGATTTCATGATCACACACAACATAAAATGTACTTTTAACATAAAACACATAAACTCTTGCAACTTTTGCGTACATCTGCCTGTTTATGCATACTATGTGTGTGGGCTCTTACACTGAACGTCCAGCATGATGGAAATTTGGTTGACGCCTTCATCATTTGTACATTTAACAGTGTAGACTCCAGCATCCCTCCTTGTCACATTTTTGATCTCCAGCGAGAATGCGTCGGATGAGTCGTAGTGTAGATTCCTCTCTTTTTACGAAGGCACATACACATACAGACACACATGCAAACCATTGGTAAATTAAGTATTCATTACACGCTCATCAACCACATGTCCTCTGGCCACTGGTCTCTAAGTGACATCTAATCTTGCATTATTGATTGGACTGGCTGGATTCCCACATCAGGCCAACAATAGGCTGTGAGAGAAACCTTCTGTACCAGAGGACTCAAAATATAATAGGTGGGTTTCCACATACAGGATACAGTTATTCTGTGGTGGGGGTGTGTATTTTGGAACTAACAGAGTTAACAGAGAAAGAGATTGGGTACAGCAGGGTGACATCGGCCTGGAGGGGAAGCCAGGTTTAGAACCGTTGTGTTGTATTCAGGGAGACAGCAATCCTCATTTAGACTGCATACATTAGAGCCATAATGAGAATCACATTTGGCAGGGTCCCATGCTGGCTAACCTGCCATGTTTTATTCAGACCCTGAATGGCAGAGCTGAGTGCTTACTTGCTGGCTCAGCTCAACTAGGACCTAGTTTATAGAGCCATCAAACTGCCCTGGATCACCTATGACCAGCTTCTCCCTGCGATGCAGCCAAACACAGGAGACCTCCTCTGGGTTAGCTGAAACCAGCAATGGGATGGTTACCATGTCATCTTCCACCACCTGGACCTGTGTTGGCTGGTCTGGGCTGAACTCTGGTGGATCTGACACAGAAACAGCACACCAATACAACTAAGTTGGATTTGCACCAGAAATAGACATAGCAAAATAGAATAACAAAAGGCACAGATACAAAATGACAAGAACCAGCAATAAAGGAAACAAACACACAAAAAACATGTTGAGCATGAAAGCAGAGAGAGACACTAATGAGAGTCAAACCAGTAGAAAGTCGACATCCTACCAATAATTCCAGATCTAACCAACTTCACACACACTTAGAGAACGGGGGAGTAAGGTAATGCAGGAGGGAGAAAGACAGGCATTAAAACAACGAGTGACAGTACTGTTGTCCAACTGCAGCTCTGCACAAACACACAGTGACATTCCTTCATGCTCATACACAGCACCAAGCTTTGAAGCAGTGGCTGGCTGCTGCCTGTGAAATGGCATCAAAGACAAACATGGCCATGCAGCAAAGCAAATGCACAATTAGGACACACTGCCGCAGAGCTCAACAGACCCACAAATCACAACAAAGGTTTCCAGTAAACAAAAAAAACACACATTCATATACTATGAGCAAAAGTACACCAGTAAAGCAGCTTACATCCCAGCCATTATAGATCATCATTATGCATCATTTAAGATTTATGCAAACCACATCTCTTGATCACCCGCCAAGAAAAAAAAGAGGAAACAAACTAACCAAGAAAGACAGGAGGGAAAAAAGACTATATCACCCTCGACTTACACAGCACATTGAGTTTGAAGAATGTGTTGGCCCCCTCAGCTAGCACATGACTGTAGGCCTGGCAAATGACTCTCTGGTTGTGATGCTGTGAAGTCAAATTCAGGGAAAGAAAACTGCGCACTGAAACTCCACCAAACTGAGCTTTCTTGGGTTGGCCCTCCACCCCCTGGAACCTAGGGCACAAATCCCATCCAGCAAATCCAATCAACAGGGTAGTTTAAGTTCACCAAACAATCATGGATATTTCCACATTTAACAGGATAAACATCATTCATTGAGACTTGTTTTGAAAGTGTTTAGCCCCAACTGTGTGTTACTGTAAGTATTTGCTATAGGCTTTTCCACCCACTGCCTTGCCAAACCTGAGTGGGCCCAGACTCCAAGAGATGTTGGCCTTTGGGTTACTGCTTCCAGACAGGCACTCTAGTGATAGCGTCAGGCCCTGACGTAGCACCTCCTGGTCAGCTGTGATCTTCATACTTACTGCTGTAACTTGAGGACCAAGGGATAAACAAGAAAACACAATCTTGACTGAAAATTAAGATCAAGAATAGAAAATGCTGTGGCTAAAAATAGGTTCATATCTGACACATTTATCTAATAATGTACTTTTTCTCCCAGCTGAGTTAGACTGAAATAAAGATCAGGTTGTGCTTCAGTGTTACTCACACTGAACTATGAGCTTAGTATGGGCAGAAATGGTCTTCATTGCCTCATTTGTCGCATCACAACGGTAGGTTGCCATGTTATCACTTGGAATCAGAACCAGGACCAGCTCTCGAGCCACACCCATATCAAAGGATGTCTGCTTTAATGCACCTGCCACAATCTTCCCATTCTAAAACAGGAAGGAGTAGTATTACACAAACAAGTGTATGCTAATACAAACATACTGATAGACATGTCTATAGCCTACAAACTAACCTTAAACCAGGTAAGGGTTGCAGTGGGATTCCCCCCAGTGGAAAAGCAGATAAGACGGACCTTTGTCCCTGAACGAAGAGGGACATCTTGTGGAGGGCCTGTAACCCATACCTTTTGAGGGGGGTCTATCAGAAAAAGAGCAACAAAAGTTTGCTCCGCATTTTTTCTAACAAAAATAACGCGGCAGACCAAAAACATAGTTGCAAATTCTGTGTCCATGATTATATCTGTCAAGTGCTGTGTTTGCATTTTCATTTGTTGACATTTAGAATTGTATTTATAATTGACCTCGATTGATGTACAAAATGATAAAAATGTGACACTACTCCAATATTTTATAGTAGTCACACTAACTAAAAATACAAACATTTTAAAAAACTAAACTCACTTACGGTAGACAGTGAGTTTTGTGATCTGGGTCTTGGAGAAGTGTGTGCCTTGGTTGAAAGCCTCACAGGTTAGTTTCAGCCCATCCTCTTCCCGAGAGACCTGGTGGCTCATGTTGGACATGGTTGTCATCCCACCATTGTCTCCCTGCAGACACAAAGCACAAATGACAGCTCAGTCAGGGGACAGAGAGCCTTGGTTTCTGGTATTCTCTGTCTTAGGGGAGGGAAAAAAATCACAGAAAAAAACAACCTATACTGGATTGTCTGGCGAATACAGATGGCAAATTAACTGTTGTAATAACTGATGTTGTGCATGGTCTGAGATAAATAAGCATATTCATCTGACTCGCCTCCTCTGCACACTGTTATAAATTGAGCAAAGCATCATTTTGCACCTGCATGATAGTGGTCATGCCTATGCAGCATATCTGGTTATTAAAGCTATTATTGAGGTGATTACTGTAAAAGCCACAGTCAGAAAGACTAACAAAGACACCGGACAGGAGCGTCAGTCTTCATTAACCTCACACTGTTTCAGATGCATTAAAGCACTGAGTGCCTTGTGTAAGATCAAATGAAAATGCTGCTGCCAGATGAATAAAGAGCTTGTTTAATAATGCCCATCTTCTGTGTCAGCTTTTTCTCTACTTATTAACATACACAAAAGAGAAGAAGAGTGGCAGAATACTCTTTTTTGGAATTAGCTGGTGATTCATTTGCAAAGCTGCAGCGGGTCAGAGACTGCTCATGGTCATACCATTTTCTTTCATCTATGGAGGTTCATGTGAGGTCAAATTGCATATTGAGGATTCTGCTAATTCAAGGGGAGGGTTTTTAATAATTTTTTGCTGATACCCTAAAGGCAGACTTGACTGAAGAGCAATGGTTTTGCACTTCATCTGTCATGCCTTTTGCCTTGTGTTCATGAAAAAGGAAAAAAAAGAAACAAATTATGTCCCCCAGCATGATCACCAATTATAAGCAATTGTGTACATTGTCTCTTGCTAAGACTGTTCTTGTCTTCCTCCTTGATAGGTCTCTCATTGTGCATATGTGTTCTCTGTAGTCCTACCTCTTCCATAATGATAGCAGTGGTGTTGAGCTCCCTGTAACCCAGCCACCAGCGAATCTGGATGGGGGGGTTACTGGAAGTGGCAAAGCAGCTCACACTCAGCTCTTGTCCCTCAATGACCTCGGTAGAACCTGACAGAATCACTTCTTCAGGTTCAACTGATGTACACACACACATTCACATGTAGATAGAGAAAAACAGTGAAATCAGTAAAAATATCATCCCATGAAGACTACATTCAACAGCTACCTATCCTGATCACAGTGCCAGCGCAACTATTTTTGGATATGAAACACAGAGCTGTATCAAGGGTGAGGAAGAAAATCACTTTGAGTGGCAACTTGTTTTCTCAGGAGGTTTTCAATGTGGTTTCTAAAGACTGCATTGTTTTAACCACAGGGGGAGACAGGGTACAATAGCTGAAGGCAAAGTGATGCAGCTGCAATAGAGCCTTGGGGGGAATACAAAGACTGGGAACTAAGCTGGCAGATATGTTCGTGTGTGTGTGTGTGTGTGTGTGTGTGTGTGTGT
>JANJYP010244217.1:0-14839 GCA_024605115.1 Rastrelliger brachysoma | reverse complement strand
TGTATAAATAATCACAAGTATTTTTAACACAAGTCAAGCTTTTTGCTCTTGTTTTCCATACAAACATCTTTCCTGTCCAGCGCAAATATATTACTCATTAGTCCTGTAATGTAAATGTTGTAACATAAAAGAAAGAGGTTTATATACTGTGGACTTTTGGACTCTTACTCTGCTTCCATCATCCTGTATAGAGAAACTCCTCTACTTGAATTAATCAGTTGTTGACAAGTTAGAAATAAAGTAGGTTGACTGGAGAAATTTGTGGCTCAACTAAAAACATTTTTGTGATTATTTTCTCTTCATGAAGTGCAAGATTATCAGCAACTTTAATACAAAACCTTGATTAAACAAAGAAACAGTTTCAGGATGAAAAGAAAATGGCAGGCAGGTGTTAGGTGAGGTTGTGAAGTAGCTATGTTACTGTACTTGAAATGCTCAGCTAACTCACTGACTCACTCAATCACAGATGTGTAGGCAGCATCAGGGTACAGATGGTCACAGTTTCTCCAGTCCTGTATTGTGGTTGAGAGTTTATTTTCAACAAAGTGAACTGTGGGATGCTGTATAAGTTTGCCCGTGTTTGCTCTGACAGGTTGTAAATCTTGATGAGACCATTTCCATCTGTTATTTCACACAAATTAGAAATTCTGAAGGAACATTAAACAAATTGTCAAAGGGTTTGACAACACACTGGGTTTGAACCCTTTTCAAAAAACCCCAAATTCCTCTTAACTAAACATGGTCTTTCTGTTGAGTCCAAACCATCTTTGGTCAGAGAGCCTGTGAGGTGAGCCACTGTTATGAATTTGAATATGACAAGAGAGTCAGAGAAGAGCCTCCTCCACTGCTCCAGGTGCTGTTTGCTCAGGGCAGGCCGACATGCTAAGCCTACAGGGTGTGCAAGATGGGCAAAGCTGCAACCGCTGGAGATGGCAGGGAGGAGAGAAATTCCACAGATCCACAGACAGCCAGGAAAACCTGACTGCAAATTGCTGACATCAGCAGCACCCCAGCTAAATCATCCTTATCTTGGGATGAATGCCTGTGAGGCTCTGCCCAGAGTCCTGACTGAGACTCCCAGTCAACAAGCATCAGAGCCAACAGGCTAGACTGTAGTGACACATAGTCCATTTGTGCCTCGTGCAGGTTGAAACTGCACAACTGTCAACACTGGAGTGTTTAACCAGTATTCTCATGTTCCACTTAGACGCCCTTGGACACCTTCTCACACAATAACCCAATTATTCTGTATTTGCTTGTTTTACCCCTTCATCTAAATGGTNATGTTCCACTTAGACGCCCTTGGACACCTTCTCACACAATAATCCAATTATTCTGTATTTGCTTGCTTTACCCCTTCATCTAAATGGCATTACACTCTTATTAAAGCCGCATTCATGGATTTTGTGGCCTCTTGGGGCAGTGAAACAAATTGAATACAATATTGACATAATGTCACCTTATAAAGGTTTTATAATGATCATATTGAAAAAAACCTATCTAGACTACACATCCAACAGGCATGGTGTCATTTAGCTCTGTTTTGGTCTCCAGAAAAACAGATATCTGGCACTTTAGTGGTTGCATTCTCCTCTGTGTTCATCAAGTAATTGCTAACTTCATCTGTCTGTTGTTTGGTGGACAGATGGTGCACAGTGGGTTTTTAAAGCTTTTTCATTGCTCCTCAGTCTGTAAACGGAGTTGATGAGAGTTTGTGGGCTGGAAAATCAAAACAATTTGCCAAATAGGCTAAAATGTTTCATAGAGCCGACGGGAGCAACACAGTCAAGTGGAGTGGTAATTCTCTGTGGGTTTCTCACTACAAGCAACCCTTCTCACCCACACAGTCATTTGATGCACTGTTAATATGACAGTATTGATTGTACAAGTTTTGTACAACATTTAAATCTAGCACAGTGATTTTATTTTATTGTTCCAGCATTACATCAACTAAAGCATTTTTGATATTTACATTTTATATCAGTAGAAAACTTGTTACTAAAATTTAATTTAGAGTCTTGCTGAGGAGTCGTTGAGGATGTGGAGGTTAATCCAACTTTGACTGCAATAAACACTACACCTGGGTTAATATAAACCAGCATTGTTTCTAGGTAGGTAGGTATGAACTCCTAATATCAATATAATCATTATTTGTCATTTGAAACATCATCAACTGTGTAAGCAAGGTAATAAGTACATTTTCTTTGTACAACATTTACTATAGACAAAAGTCATAAAGTGTTTTATAAGGTATTGTAAACACACAAAAATACAGAAAACAGTAAATGAATTGACCACTGAAGATACATAATTAAATTAAAACTAAGATAGAATGAAAATACATGACATATATAAAAATGCTGATATGGTGCACACTGGTTACCCAAATGCCTGTCTAAACAGGGGTGTCTTTATCTGCTTACATAGTTTAGGTGATATGATGTAAAAACTATGGGTCTTTTGGTGGGTGGGCGGGACACAGTTTAAAAAGTTTAGGATATTCGACCTAAGAGAGCAAGCTGATGAGTATGGCTGTAATAGACCAGCCACATGTGCAGGAGCCTGACTGTGTAGTAATCAATCAGTTACAGACTATACTATACTATATACATACTAATATTTCTTAAGTGGAAAAAAAGCTCTGGTTAGCTGCTTAACAGCAATGTCAAGCAATGAAGATTGATCAAATATTAACCCTAAATTATCCATGTGTAGCAGAAGAAAGATACTTACATATCATCTATAAATACATAAAAAAACAATATTAAATCTGTTAATGATATGTCATCAGGCAGCAAATATAAAAAGAATAACAGAGACCCCAGAGCTGAATCCTACATATCACCAGAAGACAGTGGAGAGGGATCAGACACAGAGCCACCAATGGAGGAAAGAAACTTCTGTCAGTGAGATAAGATGTAAACTAGTCTAACGCTATGGCTGATATGCCTGCATACTCTCTTAACCAGTGTGAAGCTAGCTAATGTAAGGTAGTAAACAATTCTGAGTCAGGAAAGACAGATTGGAAAGCGCTTTTTCCACCCACAGAGCTCATTTAACTCTGCAGGTGTTTAAATCCACTAAAGGTGTTAAATTGAGTCTGGTGTATAAATCCACAAATATATACTTCTTAACACTCTTTAGCATCTGGCATACTATATGAGAAAGCATGAGATGATTATAGCAACCAAGTCAGCGGTCATGTTCTATTTTTTTGTCTGAAATTTTTTGTCTTTATTTACTTATCCAGAGTTGTTTGTTTATAGCAAAGAGAATAATCTGTTTGTATGCACATAGTGGAAATGACTGAATATATTTCTATCCTCCTGGTATTAAACATCTGAGTGTCTGACATCCTGGAGGAGGGAACAATATTTACCTGGACAGGACAAAGACTCCCTGAGTCTGACCATGTACTCATCATTACAGATATAAAAGTTTTTCCTGTTTGAAATGGAAGAATGTGTGCTTAATGACCTCTGTACTTTTCCCCTCAGAGCTGCTGTGTAAATATCAATATACTCAGCAGACTGTCTGAATGAATGCATGCTGTTATTAATCCTGTTATTGTATTATTTTTGGGCCAGGAAGAGGGAATGGGCAGGGAGGCAGACCAGATGAGGCTGCAAACAGCAGAGAAGGAGCTGGAGGAGGAGGTGATGGAGAAGAGGAGGATGGGAGCGTGAAAAGAAGGGAAAAGAGGGTGGACAGGTTATTCGTCTGAAACCATCTAGTTATTTTTGGTCTGGATTTGGTTTCTTAATGTTTGTATTGTTTTATGGGTTTTGCACATGAGTGTTGGCCAATGTTGAGATGTCTCAGTTCATACTAAACATCTGTTCATGTGTCACACTTCACGAGGAGAATGTTTTATGACCCCAGAGGTNCACACACACACACACACACACACACACACACACACACACACACACACACACATACATGCAGGAGCAGACACAAGACTGTCGTGTCTCCTGTATTACAAAATGTTGCTCTACTGTGAAAAGGGGAGGAATGTACATGTGCAGTAGCTGTTGTAGATGAGGAAAACATGATATGTTTTACACAGCAAGAAAAACTTACAAGGGTTAGGAGGCACAAATATTTAGAGCTACTCATTCCTTCAAGGTTTATCACAGTTGTATGCTCAATTATGCCTAATTAAATAAATTTAAGTGCTCAAAGGGACATTATGGTTTTGCTTCTTTTTCACTCACTAGACTAATATGTCTCTCCAATTCATTCTTTTTTTTTTTGCTGACTCAAACTTCACACTTGAAACCAAAAGTTCTCCTGTTATCTGCTTTACTGCTATACCCCCACTAGAGAGCTCTTAAGTTGTTGGTGATTTGTATGCATTTAACAGCCTGTGCCAGTTTTGATTGAGAATGCATATTTATTCATCAAAATCAGACAGCAGATATAACCAGACAGCTGAGAGTGCAGACATCAGGGACATTATGATGAGCTCTGTAAATAGTCTTCATTTGTCTGTTTCCTTTTAAATTATAGTGTATTAATATGTTACTTCCGTAATGTGACTGGGAATAACGGATTCAGAGAAATAACATAATGAGACAAAAAACTTCAGTGACATGTTAATGCAGGTCATAAATGTGGGAAGACGCGATGTGCACTCTGCCCTCTCCCCTTTACACCTGCATATGACATCCTGGTTTGCAGCCAGGCAATAAAAACGCAGAGACACAGACTTAACCAAACATAGTGCATGTGTATGAGAGGGTCAATAGTTTCCCAACAGCCCTCGGTCTATAGGAGGGAGTTCTCAGACATGACTTAAACAGACACAGCCCAAACAAACAAAAAAAAAGAGTTTTTCCTCTTTTGTTTCATATTTTTTAATAAAGTGTATACAAGAATAACAAAGGCATTTACATATATCAGTGCACATTGGTGTCAGCATTAGATGTGTTTGTATACACCATTGGACTTAGTGAGTTTTTCCTCTTGATGTCAGATGGCTGAAATAGTTTTTTGTTGCTACAAAAAAACTATTAAAGAATCAGTGTGGTAATCCCCACTCAAGGTCAATTTACTAGCCTTTTCTGGGCTTTAAACTGTATTACATTGTCATCATCAGTTGATGCCATTTGCTCAGTTGTGGATGTGTTTAAGTGTGAGCTCAGTGAACCTCAAGTTAGGACAGTCAGATCAAGGTCAAGAATGAACTTGAATGCACACTGAGACTGCATATTTTATTTTTACTGAAATGCTCATATAAATCAAAGTTTAGATATTTTAATCGACCCAATAATAACATTTAAATACACATACACACAGTGTAAACTAAATTGATTTAGGGTGACACTGTGTGGCCATGATTGGTAGTGTTGTAGTAGTGAATGTGGTGCTCATAATTTGTTTCTCTAACAAACTCAAACAGTAACATATGAACAGTATGAAGAAAACAAAATGTCAAGTCATTCAGTTAGGACATAAAAGAAAAAAAAAATTAAAGAATATATATTTTACAGTTTTCTAGATGATAACCCTACATCGACTCTCGCGAGATTTGTAAGAAAGTCCTCACTTAAATCCATATCACATTTCAAATGAGCGTTTTAACCCAAACTTGTTTTTTCTTCTAACTGAGTGGTTTCTTTGTGCCTAAACCCAACCACTCTTTAACAACAGAACTGTCACATCAATATTTTAAGTGGTTCGTGACGCTTTCGCAGATCTAAGGTTACCATTTTAGTTTGGTTTTGTGATTTCCTGATGTGACGCGTGTTGTGACGACACTGACCGTCGACAGGACAGCAGGTAGCCCGGGGTACCCAAAATACAAGAAGGAGGAAGAAATGGAGAGCCCCAAAACCCGTGGTATCGTGAGTTCATTGGCTGTGCTGATGTTGATGCTGGTCCTGGTGTCAGCGTCTTCTGACCGGACCAAGACGGTGGAGTTCAACGTGAGACCGGGAGGAGTGGTGCACACGTTCAGCCAGGAGATAGTAAGTGGTTATATTTAAGTATTTTCTGTTATTTCACGCCGTGAGTTTTCATTTGCAAACACACCTAGGCACATAACGACATTTTCACACATTTAAATCTTTGCACGAGTTTATAAATGTGTGTGCAGGCTAATTCACTGCATTATTCCTCATTAATCCACAGTTAACAGACTAATTACACTAAATACACAGACAAGGGGTGCGCTGTGCGTTTAAACGATGCGTCTCATTCATTGACTGGCGTTAAATAAAACATATTTACTAAAATAACGTGAGTGGGGAAAATAACTACATACCGCTGCATTCTGTGCGTGATGACGACAGACCCTCTAAGCGGCTGCCACGTCGCTGCCACAACGGCACTTCTGATTGGCTGAGAGCTCTACACATTGTTAATGTAAAACCCTAAAACCATGGACTAACCAGTTTGTTTGGTGTACAATTAAATGACTTTTACACCACACATTATCTGTCATGCCATCAGCCGTCAGTCTGTATAACGCCACACTGCTCCCACTACATCCCACTCCCACTGAAAAACTTCTGTATGATGCACATTTATATATTGTAGATTTATTTAGAATACATAGTATTTTTTATTTTATCATTTCACCCTTATGCTGCTACTTTATTCCCGTCGTACTGCTCTGTCAATTTGAACTCCTCCCAAGGGCGAGCAATAAAGATACACTTCATCTCTCTCATCTCAAACATCACAATACTTTTACACCGCAGCCATTTTGCCGTATCATAGCAGGAAACAAATAGGTTAAATGACAGCTCAGCCCTATTTAAATAACCCAACAAACCATCTGTGGCTTACTGCATTGAGCCCTTACACTCATGTCTTTGAGCTGGCACGCTCTCATGATATGCAGCCACTAATCAAATTCAACAACACTATTTTAATGCTTGAAAAACAGGCCTGTGTACCAGAGCAGAAAGTGCAAATGCAAATAATCTTAAATCTTTATAAAATAGTAAAATGTTTGTCAGTTAAATGTTGTGGTACAAAGAAATTCACCCACTTACCGTGTTCATGGAGGAGGAAGCTATCAGTAGAGACCAAAAAAAAGTTTTTGTACCAGGCTGGAAATGTTTTTTTAACTTGTAAAGTTTGATAAACAAAAACAATATAGGTAGGACAGTAAAAATGTATTTGGTAAGTAATGCACATTGAGCAATAAAATAAAAAAATAGATAAAATAATGCAGACCAACTGTACACGTGAAACCTAAATTAAGTAGTGTGTGACGAATGAAAAGAAAGAAGTCCTGCCTACTCACCTCCACATGCATGAACAATCTATGTATAAAGACAGATTGTTGTCAGATTGTCTGTTAGATGCAGTCGACTTATACCACCTTCAAAAAAGAGATGTGTCTTGAGATGCTCATTTCAGGCATGCTGATTATTTAAATTAGAATATAACTCAAAATTTCTTCTTCATCCTCAGAAACTTAACCAGAATATACACACACATGATTAATAGAAATTGTTAATTAGATTCTTCAGGAAAGAGAATCACTTCTGAAAATATTTTTTTCTGTAGCTCTGATTAAAACTAAACACGTTGTTATTATTATTATTATTATTATTATTATTACAGGGGGAATATGAATGCTTGTTCACATACGCTTCACAAGGAGGAACGAATGAGGTGAGTGTGTCTGTTTCTCTCCAGAATCATGTTATTGATATCTAATCACAGCAAGTTATTATATGTGATTAAATACTCTTCTGTTTTTGTGCCAAACAGCAATGGCTGATGAGTGTGGGTCTGAGTGATGACGATAGACTGTTTTCATGCTCTGTGTGGAGGTGAGGTTACCACACACACACACACACACACACACACACACACACACACACAGTTGGAGAATACAGAGTCTTGACTTCAGCTCAGTGACCCTGACGACCAGCATGTCAACAGTGATAATCTGTCCTGTCTGTCTATGTTTACACTGACTCACTCTTTGATTGTACTTCATTGTAACACCCACAGAATAAACAAGTAGAGAAATAAAACAATTTCTAGCATCATGGTTTTCATGTCTTACTTAATAAGTTGTATGAATGCAAATAACTCAATGCTGATAATGAATGTTTCTTTTTCATTCTCGCCAGGCCTCAGGGAAAATCCTACCTGTTTTTCACCCAGTTCAAAGCAGAACTGAAGGGAGCCAAAATCGAATATGCCAATGCATATGTAAGTATAAAAGAAACAGTGGCTGTCTACTTTTGTAGCTGCCGGGTTTTATATAACAACCAACCAATGCAGCATAGGATTTTTAAACTCTTGTATTAAGTTAACCATATACAATGTAGCTCTATATCTTAGAGCCTGTGTAAGATTAAAAGGCATCACTATCGGTGCTTCAGTAGTATCCAGACTTGAAATTGAAAAATATAATGAAGTTAATTACATTTCTTCTGATTGATGGACATCCCAGGTCCTCAGTGCTGTAATTCTTAAATTAAATTGCACCACAACCTGCAGACTGTAGTTATAATACTGCAGGTGCAAAACATGACAAAGCTTTTCCTCAGTTTTAGCTCCTCTGCCTTTTTCCTGCTGTGTGATTAGTTGCAGTTGAACTTATGTTGGACAGCAGAGAGCTCAGAGGACATTACTGCCTAACAAAGACAAACTCTAATGAGAGGGTTTCCTTGATATTGCCTCGGATGTTTCAGGCAGCCCATCAGTGTTGAGATTAAAGCTTCTCCTGTGCCCAAAAATCATTTCAGAGCTTAGAAATTACAGTGTCTGCACAAGTGTCAGAAATTTGAGGCAAAAACATGGTTGATGAACATTTTCGCATTGCCTGCAAATAATAAATCATTCACCTATGCACCAGAAAAAAACAGCAGTACTTTGTCAGCCTCAGGATTTTTCTGTCCTTACAGTTTTTTTCCCTTTCTAACAAGTCTGGAAACTGCTGCTTCTGAAACGATGAATAAAAATCGGTTTTACATGTAATAACACAAATAACACATATGCATATAATATGCATGTTATACAATGTATCTGTATAAAATGTAGAACTGCAGCAATTAGCTGATCAACAAAATCGAATAATTAATCGAATAAATATTTTAGTCGTTTTTCAAACACAAAATAGGAAAGACAAATAGTCTTGCTCAAATTTTAAGTTTTGCTGCATTTATTTGTCATACATGACAGTAAAACCTGATAAAGCTCATTCCTCAGATTATTAAAATCTCATCAATAAGTGGATGGATGGATGCAGTGGATGTCATGTTCCTTTATCACAATGACGTTGAACGCTGCAGTTTATTCTTGAGTTGATCCCACATCCACCATCCTTCTGCTGGAAATTCACAACAAATACACCGTTTACTCCCGTTTGAGTGACATTTGCTAACAACTGCAACTTCTCAGTTCCCCTTTTAGGATATTTCTGAGGCTTTTTCTAAAATAAGAGTATCTTTAAAACAAATAAAATGAATTGTATTAAGAGACACATTCAGGTATTGCTGGTTTGGGATCTTTTATTTTTAATTATATTGCTTTACAGTAAGAAAAATAAAGAACATTTCCAGCCTATCCTTTAAAATGTTATGTTTCACAAAAAAGAATCAGGTGTCCCCAGTCCTGCATAGACAGTTTCTCTTGTTTCTGTCTCATTAGGTAGAAATATCAGAAATACTAATATGATGCTACAATGAACCTGTTTGCTGGTTTCATGAACTGATTATACAAAGCTCATGGCCAATAACACTGCCTCAAGATTTTGTTTTAAGTTTAATCAGATTGTTTTGATGAGATTTTCTTTATTCGTCTTTCTAAACACATCCTAATATCATCATGAGAAAGATGCAGTAGTACAGAATGTGCCTGACCATGCAGTCCTGAGTAGAACTGAATAAAGCATGCAATCACTTGCACTTTGCTGTCTACGTCCCCTCCACTCATACTTATGTCTCCATGGAAACCCATAATTTGCTCCACATGCCCCTGTACATTTTTAGATTCGTGACTGATGGTTTGAGCTACTCTACATCTCAGCTGGTACCATCTTTGACAAACTAAGCCAGGCAGAGAAAAGAGTAACGCAGAAACTTTATTATGTTCTGGAAGTCAAACTCAGAATCCTATCTCTGCACATAATGTTTCAGTGAAGGTTAATGTCTGGACTGTTTTCTGAGCTCAGTCACTTAGTGGAGGTCCACCGTGTCTGATGTGGTCGTCGATGAAGTGAAGCACACCTTGACACGCCTCCTTCCCCCAGCAAGGACAGTCCTGACACACTGTCATTAGTGAGAGCACATGTTTCCTCCTCCTGCTCTGGCTCCGTGCCCTGCAAGCAGAAGACAAACGCACAGAAAATAACTTCACTAAATGACAGGACAAAAATAACCTCACACACATAAAAACAAACAAACACTCCTGTCACCCCCACACAACATCTCCTTGACCTTGTTGTCACACCTTCCTACTTCTCCGACTTCCAATTTCATCAGCTCTCATCCTGTTTTGTTTTGTTTTTTTTTTTGCCTGTTTTCCTGCCTTCCCTCCTCCTCTTCATCACCTGTTTTTTTTTTTATATGTCTCCAGTCGCAGACAGCAGCGGCAGGACAGAGTGACGTGCCTTTGAAGCCAGAGGAATTTACCGTAGGAGACTCAACAGGTGAGAAATTGATTGAATTTCCTAGTGTTCAATCAACTCCCTCTGCTTGTCATGTCAATCTCTTGCTCTCGCTCTCCGTCTGTGCCTCCCTCCATCATGTTGCGAGCTCCCTGCTGATTTCCCTCTAAAGTATACACTCCAGCTGTGAGTGGGATGCCATTTGTCCCTGTAGCATTATTTTTTGTTATTCACTTTCTGCACAAATCCCCGCCATGGCTTCAGTTCCGGACCGTGATTAGCAAGATTTGACAAGACGCACTGAAAAGCAATTTACTGTAACTGCCATTTTCAGCAGATTAGCTTCTACAGTACAGACGTGTACAGACTCCAAAGCCCAGAGACTATCATAGACTTAAGGATAATCCCATCTATGGGAGACCTCTAGAAAACACTTATGAAACCACTCATGATTTCTAGAGATAGACACCATAACTACAGAAGGTTAATTACTTTTAAATTTAGCCTAAATCAATGAACTGGCCTGTAACTCATTCACAAGCCTTCATGTTCACATTAAGCAGGTTTCACATTCTCCACAAGGGCAGCCGTTCAGCCATTGTCAGTCCAGTTATACAATGAATATATTAGAAGATCTGAATATGGTGCCGCTGCTCAGCCTTGCAGGCAGCTATCCCAGTGGTTCCTTGTGGCATTGCAGCATAATGTAAAACTGTTGACAGAATGCCTCGAGGTGCAAACAAAGTCAACTATGACTTCTTCTGTTATGTTTTTTTTTAATTCATGGAAGTTTTATATTCATAAAAGTTTCCTAGAGCTGAGAAAAGAAAAATTATCTCATCATAATGTTAAGTCTGTGGGCCAAATGGGAAAAACACCTCCATGTATATATTTTTTGAACTGCACAATGTAGAAGTAAACCCAAAAACTAGAAGCTGTTTTTCGCATTTGGGACAGCCAAGCAATTGTTATCGGACTGAGTGGACACAATTTTTGGTCCAGTATCCAGTTCTTATTATACATCAATGAGTTGTACACATGCAAACCCACATCACCTACCGGAGAGGAAAGTAATGGTAGTTTAGGTCTGCAGAGACTGACTACGTGACACCTTATATTTGCTCAATTTCATGTTAACATCAAGAATGCCATCCTTTTCACGTCATTACAAGGTATTACATATTGCAGATTAAACAGCTGCTTTCTATGTGTTTTTGAGGTTTAATATTCAATGCTTGCACCACTTGTTTTCACATAAAAGTATTCTTGTGTGAGCTGAACTGAACATTTTCAGACATCAGACAGTTAAAGTGTCCTTGGACAGTAAATATTGTAACTTATCAAGAGAAAAATATTTTTCTACTAATAAACATCAAATATTTCACTTAATTTAGTAATATCTCATTCTGTAGTTCAAGTATCTTTTAAACTAAAGAAAGCATTAGGACAGAGCTAATTTTCTTTTATTTTTTTAGTTTTAAAAGTGGTAAAGTAATTATCAGAATTCAGCAGAAAAAAAGTGCTTCACTTAACAAAATTATTACCCACTTTAGTTTTAAAATATAAAATATCAAAGTTTGAACACATGCAGCAGCTACCACAAGATAAATAACCTGCAGTCGTAGCACTGATTGCCTGCAGGTGGCACGAGTGTTGAAAGTGCAGCAGCTGTGACTATGTTTACCTGTAGATGGAGCACAACTATATCTGCAGCTGCAATCTTCCTGTCGTGGTTACTTTGATTGCCAATGAGGTGTGCAGGTTTGACTGGAACTTCGAGTCTGGAACTGCTACTTCTGCAGCTCTGCGATTTGATTATGATGATGCTGGCTGGTTTCAGCGCCTATGTGTGTCCTTGTTTTTGTTTTTAACGTTTACTCTGACTCTAAATTCCTCTCCTCTCTGACTTCCAGTGACACACACAAGTGGAAAGTTCAACGCTCAACTCTCGAAACTGACTGCCATCGGACGGACACAACATGATGAGCTGTAATTAGTCGGGAGTATGACTTGGCTTTTGTCATATTTTGACTGGAACACACGAAGGAGCTCTGAGTTGGGCCTGTGCGTCACAGCTCAATGAAGGATAGACAACCAAAAATTGAAGTTGGATTATGATATTGTCTTGGGAACGCTTTGTATTAGTTACCTGGTTTGTTCTTACTACAGTGGATTGTCCTTCTTAAATACTCCGACTTTAAATTCTGCCATAAGAGGAAGTGGTCTGATACCATAGCTGTTTCTGAGGTTATAATATTTAGAGAGAATAAATCTGTTCTGATCCACTGGGGATAGAGTGAATGTATATAGAGGATTGGTGTCTGGGGGCTTGTAGAGTATAGATAACCTGTTTAGAGTAGAGAGAGATTTATCCATCATGTGTAATCCCCAACATCATCATACACGCAAACAATTACATTTTCCTCAGTCTCTCTCCCAGTTGTCAGCTGAGGCTGAGAAGAAAACCATGTTTTGTTTCTTCATCTTTCTGTTTATCTTCATCTGTTCATCAAAGGCACCCACAAATCACTGATCGGTACTATTTATGATAAGTTTTTGCTATGCTTATGTTTTTGGCCAGAAAGAATACTTTGTAATAATGTAAAATAACAGCTTCATAACATGATATTAACAGAAAGGTGCAGAGAACATGACTGTATTTTTGCATTTTTTGATAAATCTTAAACAGTGTTAATATGAATTCACAGTAAAAAATAACAACTTCAGAAAACATGACTAAGTAATGAGAATAAATGTTTTAAATTCAATGAATATGACCTAAATTGTGAAAATTAGACACAACTAGTGAGCGATGCAGGAATCCCTTATTTGTAATATTCTCCTCTCTGACTTCACACTAACATTATTTGAGCTTTAAACCAAAAGTGTTGAGTGTACACATACATTTGGTTGGTAAAGATGCCATCACATATTCCTGAGCCCCTCTTGCACCCTTTGCTTTCATCTTTTAGTGCCACATGTGTGGATCAGCGAGGATCTTGTGCAGGTTTCTGAAGTACATCATTATTACGCGTCCCGCTCGTCTCCCCGCTGTCTCGGCTCTCTTATGTAGAGGGTAGGATTGCCTTTATCTTCCTGACATTGATCCAAGCCTCTTAGATCCGCACAAGTGTCCACGGGACGAGTTCTGGGGGATTGATTTCAGATTTGAGGATTTTGCTGATTTGTTCCTACGGTCGGATTAACTCATGAGACTCATACCTTGTTTGGTTTGGGTTTGGATTCTCTCATCTGTCTAGAGGTGATCGTCATGGCTCGAGGAAATGGCTCAGTAGGGACATCTGTGTCCCTTTTGTCACCGCCGAAACTCCTTCTGGGGCCACAACAGGAAATAACCACATTCAGATGCAGACCCAGAATAGAAAAAAACAAAACAAAAACACAAGATATTACTTATTTTGTTTTTCTACGCTACTTCTCTTGATTGTTCTGATTCATGATGGCGCGTGATGGATGTTTCAATAAAGACACATTGTCAGTGTTCTGGAGATAACTCAATGTTTTTGTCTTGTTATGTCAGTCATAATCTGATTGAACCTCCCACAGACTTGTTAAAAGAGTAAACATGAAAAATAAGGAGAAATTCGAGTGCCAGCAAAGAAGCNTCAGTCATAATCTGATTGAACCTCCCACAGACTTGTTAAAAGGGTAAACATGAAAAATAAGGAGAAATTCGAGTGCTAGCAAAGAAGTATTAAATATTCTGAGCACTGTCACAGCTGGGCTACGGTAAACATGGTGGTGAGCTTTTTCGTGGCCCTGTCGTATCTGTCCAAAATAGAAGCAGCAATTTTACTAGCAGCACTAATATATTCTTAATATAAACTCAGTTTTTATGCAGCATACAAAAAGCTTGTTCCCCAGCATACAAATGAGACCTCATATGAAACTTATATATTGAAACAGGCATTATCAAGAAAATGTATTCTATAAGCGTGTTCCATTAACATATATTGTCCTCAGATAAATGTTTCCATGAGATAAAGAGTTTCCATTGTTTCTCCCTAATTTCTGGAGGGACAAGGCTTTGCAGGAAAGATCGACTAAATCCAGCAGCACATATGGGAATGTATAGGGCTTTGATCTTTGTTGGCTTATAGATATAGAGTTTGGGGGGGTGGGGGGGATTTATTCATTTTATGTTAAGCCAAGAGAAAATCTGTAATCTTGATTGTCCTCAACTTGGCATCAGTTGGTTTGAATTTTATGATACAGGGACTGCATGCTTTATAGTAG
>JANJYP010243848.1:0-11285 GCA_024605115.1 Rastrelliger brachysoma | reverse complement strand
CTAACTATCTTCAGAATCCTGGGGAGTTAAAGTCAACAAAAAGTTAAAAGAAAGGTTCTTTGAGAAATTAGACATGTGGTAGTCTTAACAGTAATCATGCTTTCAACTGAGATAATCAGTCGTCCGAGAAAAAAGAGGCAAGAACAAAGAATGACTAATAATGTCTTTACTAAGCAGTAAGAAAACTGAAAGAACACATTTTTTTTTTGACACTGAGACGGGGTGAAGAAGTGATTCAACTGCTCAGTTTACCAAACAGTAAACTGATGGATGACTGGCTGAAGGTGTTGTTGAGAAGCTGTTTGAGCATTAAGGCAATAACGTTTTGATGACAACAAACTACCATCACAGACTAAATGAACAGAAACACAGTATTACATGGACGAACAAGCACTGTTACTGACCTCCGTAAAAACTCCCGCAATCCCAGCTTGGCACGAGCCATGCTCTTCCCCATACTTCTGCTTATAGTCTGTAAGAAAAAACAAACCACAAATGATTTCACTATGTGCTTGAGCCAGCATTTACTGGAGTTTTTCCTGCATTCCATATGGAGCTAGTCAAAGTCCCAGTCCCATCCAAGAGGAATCTGGGGGCAGAAAGCAGACTGAGAAAAGGGGGCGCAAACATCACATTCAACCTCTTACTTTGAGGGGGACACAGTGCTCTCAAGTTACAAAAATATTGAGTTTGGATCGAAGCAAAATGCACTGTAAATACGGTCCAACGCAAAGTCAAGTCTGGCTTCTCCACAACCGCTGGCAACAAGAGCTACGGAAGGAAGTGAAATCCTGACCTGGGAGCACAATTAAGGTGTAAAACAGCCTTTGATAAATAGCTCTGAGTCACATATCAAAACACACGCAGCACACATTTGCATGAGTCAGCTTGAAATGTTATACAGTACATTTTTTAAAAGGAATTAGATTTTTAGTGCCGTAAAGAGTGTGCAAAGGAAAACAACCTACAGTATGACTGGATTTGATTTACTACAATCATTAACAGAATCAAACAACTTCTCTACCTTGTGAGCAACTTTTTTTCTATTATTTTGGAAAATCACAGCAAAATCAGTGTTGCTCTCATAATTATACCCTTGTGAAATTTTTTTCCTTTGCTAAAAGGTGGACAGGGAATACAAAAGCTCCTTTTCCATTGGCCAAATGCTAAGTACGTCACATATTTAACCTTTAGAATAACAAATGTCTGAGTCCTTCAAAATAGTAAGTGTGGGCTCTCATCAAAAGTACTTGTGTTGGACTGAAAAATAGAGATCACACTTCAAGGCTACCCTGCTACTTGTTTTCAGTGCCAGAACACCAACTAGGAGGCCAGGAGCAGTTGTGCGCCTCCGTGACTGATGGTTCAAAACTCACGTGCCGTGACAAAATATAACCACAGAAGAGGGTGAAAAGTCCTCTTGTGAACTCTGAGGGTTCACAAAATGATGAAGTATATTAAAAAGAAAAAAACTCATGTTCACAATATTATGTCTGTATAATAAATATGAAGCTATAGCATGGAGAGAGTTAGTGTGGCTCTGTCAAAAGAAAACAAAGTCATGCTAATAACACTTCTAAAGTTCTCTAAATGATACAGACTATATGTGTGAACAAAAACACCTCTCAAAGCCATAAAACTTTTTGGGTGACATGCCAAAGTTTGGGAGTCTCTAGACTGAGCCAAGACGTCCACTCAACCTTTATACTGCATATTTTGCTAGTGTGTGTACAGTAAGTTAAATATTCGGATAATATGGGCTCAATTGAGGAAATGGGTTAAACTAAGTTTGCCCTGTGCTCATCCAACATGGTGCCTTTACCTTCATAACAAGGAATGAGTGGCTGTGTCCTGCCCTGCAGAGTCGGAGGGATGATAGAGCAGTATCCATGTGGAAGGATATGCTCTGAGTTGTAGTAGACATTTTTCCAGCGGTGGGCACAGGCCTGCAACAAAAGCAGTGGACAAATTCAGACACTTCAGATTGCAGGCATCTCTCGTTCACGGTTGTTTGAGCCCCTGTCCCATTGGGCTGGAGTCGGCATGTCTCTATGTTTGTCAAACCATCATCAACAAGAGGGAGAATTAAAGCCCACCCCTAACCCTTCCTGACCATAACAGCTATGGTCTGTGGTGTGAATATCTCAAATGTGGCTTGAGATCTGCATTTTCCCAAATATCACAAAGTACTACAGTGAGAGGAGAGTCATTACAATATCTGCAAGTTAAGTTAATGTTTTTAACATTTTAAAACAACTTTTAAACAGGCAACTGGAGAAGCTAAAAGTTCACACAGGACACAAGATTTAGCAACGATTAGGGAGACATAGATCAAAAGACAAAAACCAAACCACTATTTTATTATGTTGCTGGTAAAACAGGGAGTGCATTTCTAAGGCTGACAGTGAGGAACACTCAAAACAATATTTTTCCATTCCACAGATCAGTAAGCGAACAGGGAAATATAGAGGAGATTTCTGACACTGCACAAATCATAAATGTGTAAACGTGGTAATAATTTAATACCCTAGTAACCCAGGGGGGTGGTTGTGGGGCTGATGTTGCTTCTCATGCATCTCAGAAGACAAAGTTCAGTTCATTTCCCCATTCCACCCTCCTCACTCCCCCCAACACACACACAAACTAAGAGCCAATCTAAATGAATATAAGAGCTCAGCACATTGTGTACACACACAGAGCGTCAGATGACTGTCTGGAAGCGAGACATTAGTTGAGAAACACTTGTGTTCAAAAGCAAAGTTTGGCTAACAGTAGTAGCAATACCAGCAAGAACTCTCCCCCTTGAGTAGAAGCAGATTCTTAAAAAAGCTAAAAGATGAAAAGATCAATCAGCTGACGAAACAGAAAAATGGAAAAAGGAGTTCTTGCAACAGCTGACAAGTTCTAAGCAGTGAAGGAGGGTTTTATGGTTGCAGTCTGTGCTGTTGTCATGTTTTTGTTCAGGCTAAAGAGCCCACTGGTCACAAACAAGGCCTTCACTGAAAGCACAGATGAAATCACCACTGTACACATCTGCCAAGCAGCCGTTTCTCCTCTGTTGCACAGAAACGTGAGTCCATTCAGATGAGATAAAAAAAAAAAGAAAAGGCATTAGTGCTTTGGAGAGGCACAGCGACACGTGGCTCTCAAAAGTCACCACCTTTCTTTTATCATATTCCTGTCTGGATGGACAAAGAGTCTGCAGCTAAAAGCTTGTCGTTATACAACCCCCTCACTCAAATTCCCCAAGGCTGACAACTCCAAGAAGTCCTCAGATTTTGATGGGCTGACGAGTAAAGCCAAGGATAATGGTTTGATAATCATGCCAATACATTCCAGGAGGATATAAAAAATGGACCAAAGACAAACATATTGAGAGGAACAGAGATTTAATAGGCCAAAAAGTTATCTGAACATCCACAGAGACATGAATTCTTGTGAATTTTCTAACTTCCAGAGGAGGTCAAGCAGCAACAGGTACTCTTGCACATTCACGCCTGTCATGAGTGCTTCAAGTATATCTGTGTGGCTGAGAAGGTTTTTAAGAGTGCACCACTCGCCTTTAGACTATCCCGCAAGCTGGCTGGTAACCTGCAGCAGACGGAGGTTAACGTTTAATGAAAGGCTGCCCTTGGACAGGACCACCACAGAGGGGCTGAAGCCTAAACAAACTCAGCCAGATGCCCTGTGATCTCTGTGCAAACACCCAGGTGAGCACCACTAGTTCTGATTTCTCTCAATCCTTCTCTCATTTTTCATAAACAACAATTTACTTTTGACAAACCCTATTCCACTGAGTCTTCCAGCTGCAGACACGAGGTAAATGTCACAGTATTATTATGTAACCACACAGCCGTTTCCAAAACTGTCTCATTTTAGTTGTTACTCCAGCCCTGACTATGCAAAAAAGAATCATTCAAAATCACAATTTCAGTTTATACTTGTGAAGTACAAAGCCTCGTTTTACCAGAATGTAAGCATGCAACACAGAAATGAAGGACAGGGAGGGCTGCAATGTTGAGACCAGCTGTGGTTTAACTGTGTGGTTCATGGTAAGACATTTGTAACAATGATGTTGGTATAATCAGGTCTGCTTTTACAAGAGAACATGGTTCGCATTAAACAATTTGCAGAAGTGACTGCAGCGTTTTGTCCCCCGAACTCACCAGTATTTTGCCGTTGGCTCGGTCCTGACGAGCCAGACTGACCCCCATCCACTCATCATCTCTGTCGCCTTGGCAAGTCTTCCCACACGACTCTTTCTGCTTGTTTCCTGAAAGACAATGAGAGCAGTTTGTAGACGTTGAGTCATCAGGACAGATGATGTCTTGGAGTAAGTAACTTGTTACTTGACAGCCATTGTTAGTCTTCTGGGCCCTGGGTTTGATTATTTTATTTCTGCTGAATGTGCATGTGGTATTTACTCAGTTGATTGTTTAGCACCTTAAAACTTTATAAGTATGGAATTGTTACATTGTCTACATTTAGTAGTTATCTCAAGTATGGCATGACATCTATTTAAGGGTAATTGAAGAGCAGCTGTGGTCAGTACTGTAAACCACCTTTACACAGGGATACCACTATCAACATAATATTTGTTTTTAAAGTTTGAAAATGTTAAAGCCTGAAAACAACACTGTGTACGGGCCAATATTTTTCTCCTACATAAGGACATAACACAAACACACAGTTTTGATATGGATCTCCTCAATATGTTTTCTAGGCAGTGTGGCCAAGAACTCTACATAGGACATTTTACATTTGAAAAATAAACTTATCAGTGCTCTTTGTTGGATAGATTACATAATGGAGATATCTTTCCTTAATCATAGCAAATATATATTTGGCATTCTTAGTCACATTTTCTTATACAAGCATGTTATGCCTTATCTCATAAAGTTATCACATGTATTCTAAATGGAAACAGGAAACAGGAAATTAAACTTTGAAAAAGAGAAACATTGAGGGCATAGCAACAGAGAAATTTGCTTTGTTGTGAGATGCAGTATTGCCTCAAAAGTGTTAACTACAGCTTAGTACAGCTTTACAAATAACTTTGTCTATGAGTGTATTTACTTGTACATTAGTGTTATAACACGAATCCCACCCATTAGAGGAATAAAGCAAATGAAAAAAAATCATACATGTTGGAGTTTTTTTTAAAATGTCTTTTCAGAGACCAAATCATAAAACAATAGAACATTATTTTAATAAATTCTTCACCTCTGAGTTTTATTCTACTTCTCCCTTAAGACAATTGGTTCAGCACAATGGCATGTAGCTGAGTGTTTCTCTGTGTCAGTGTGTTTGGGTTCCCTGAGGCCCATCACAGTCCAGCTACTCTGGCTCATGTGCTTCACTGAGCAAAGCACACGCTCGTTTTGATAATGTCTGGTTTTTTTTCTCTTTTTGGTGACACATTGACTGAGCGTGGGGTTAATATTAAAGCCATACATGCACCCCGTCTTTCTTGACCACAAGAACACAGCCAGGTTCGTGGGGGTGGAAGTTTGGTTTTTTGGCACTCATGCTCGGAAAATATTAGCAGAAGCATAAATCATATGTATCAAAATATTTATGGACCAGCACACAGAACCCTGTTGTCCTGTGCATGTCTCCATATACCAGGTCCAATGATAAAAGAACAACTCTTACACTAAGACTAGTATAAGGCTGTATTATTCTGATAAAACAAAACAGATGCTTGGGAGAGTTCATGCAGAGCATGGACAAGAACAGGCTGAATGTGTGTGCGTGTGTGCGTATGTGTTTGTGTGTGTGGGTGAGTGGGTGGGTGGACTGAAGCATCAGATTGTTAACTTTCCTGTGAGGTAAGTGTTAATTTCTGCATCTTGTGCGTGGGTTCATGTAATGGCCTGAGGCTAGGGTTAGCTGTATGTCATTAAAGCTCTTGTGTTGGTGCAATAGTCAGTGGCTGACCTCTTCCCAGGTCCATCTCTGTGCAGCGGCGCTCTGGGTTGCTGTGAACTCGACACTTATACACAGCTCCAGGAGAGTGCACTGAGCTACTGTATGTGGAGTTTGCCTTCGGAGCCCCTACTATTACCCTGCAGAAATGAAGAGGGGGTAGAGGATTGGACATAGTGGGTGCTTTAACCCTCCAAACACTTTACAGTATCTCTAATATGTCTGTACCAATTACATGAAAAATTTGAATCTGTTGCTACCTGAAAAAGTAAAAACAGAGAATATTACATATTCATTGTTATGTTTGTACTGGGTGTGGATGTAGCATGAACTGCAGTGAGTAACATTTAAACATGTTTAAAAGTACTAATTCAATGCATCATTGGCAGAAAACAGCAATATTTCCAAGAGTAGAGAACAGTAAAACATGAGACTCACCAGCGTGTGTTGTCATGATAATGCTCCAGCACAGAATAGCCAAAAAAACTAGAATTTGGTCCGCGGAACACCAACGGATGTTCTAAGTCTATATTGTAAGAATAAACCACTGAAATAGAAAGATAGACATAAAAAACATTTTGTACTCCCGTTTTTCGTCTACTGAGAGGAGCCATCCCTTTGCGCATCATGCGTAATAACGCGGTTAAAGTGTCCAAAATGAAGGGAAAAAACAGTAAGCAGGATTTGTCAGATCTTCAGTGGTCAAACAGTTACAAAACTATAATTCAGTAAATGTCCCTGGTCAAGTACAGCAGGTAGGCTGTAATGGCATGGGGAAAAGCTTGAGGAGGAAAGTTAACGGTCCGGTAGGCTAAATAACGGTGCGTCAGCTTCTCTCCATTCTGTGTCAATCTGAGAAAGTTGTTGCTCGCAGGCTCCCTGTCGTGGAGATAAATGCGATCAGCTGTGACAAGTTAACACGAGTGATCCGGGATGTGACAGAGACTACATCGAGCTGTACTGAAAATAAAAGTACAAGTTTTGGTGGATATGGCTGCAGCAGCTCAGTGAGGTCGGAGACTTTTACTGTGAATGATCAAACCGGAAAGTGTAGTTGCGCTCTGCTGTACTGCGGTCATGGAGAGACGAGGATGGTTTTGAGGCGCAAAGCATCACATTTCACCCGTGGGCTTTGGGGGGCTCAGTTCACTAAAGCTGAAAGATGAGGGTGCACTGCTGCCCTCTAACGTTTCCCACCGACGAAGGTTTAATGCAACAGATGAGTATTCATTCAAGATCTGAGGCTCTCAGAAAGTGGGAATCAGGGCCACCTGGGAGACCCCAAAATACATTAGCACATCTCTAGGGAATTAGTTATAGCTTTTATTGTAAGAAAATTAAATATTTATCTCCATCACCACTTTTCTATGTTGTGGCAATTCCAATTTAAAGCACTCTTTGACAAACTCCCTGGTTACCTGATGTAACTCATCAACTTTAGTTCAATTTCACACTGAACGTGACCACAAGATTATTGTTGCTTCAAAATTGGAAAACATAAATATTATGAAATTGGCTTTTAAACACTAGGCACCACTCAAGTGGAATTCCTTTTTTTTTTTTTTTGCATATATTGCTTGTTGTCTTAATGTGTTCAGTGCAACATTTGTTTATTATATTCTCCATGTGTTCATATTTGCTTTTTAATAAATGCTGAAAAAGACAGCTTGCTCTCAATGGTCTATAGTCTATATAAATAAAGGTTTGAATCTGGCAAACCCCAGTCTTATCTTTTGACCCATTTATAACAATCAGACCTGTAAATTGAATAGTTTATCAATTTCTTGCCTGTATTACATAGCACCTATAAAAGCTCTGTCTGTATTTATACCTTCATGGAAAAGGTTTGTTCACTGCACTGTGTGTGAACTGGAGTCAGATTTCTCGCCTGTGTTGACACACTAGACCAATAAAATTTTTTCCAAATCTGATAATATAAGAAGCCAAAGGATTGATAGATGTCCTTACATGGAAAATCACATGTTTTAGTGGGTTAAAATAGAGGTCACCATCTCAAGTATGTGACCACACATCCAGGTTTGTTGTGATGTCTACATTCCACACGTCTAATACAACAGATAGTTATCACATGTTAACCTCTGCTGGGCAGGCTGAACAATGTAAATAATGACATAAGCAATTGGATTCAGCACAAAAGACACTGTACAAAAAAAAAAGATAAAGGAGTGACAAAATGTGTTCTGTAAATAAGATTTAATTTGTTAGTCTCAAAATGTATAGCACATCATATAGTGCCCTATAGTACAGTTTAATTATCATAATACAATTTACAATTTGGTGTTTTGGGATTTCTATGTCAGTGTGTGTGACCAAATATAAAGCATAGAAAAGCAGTTAAACAAACAAGGTCCAGAGGCCAGTATCTTAACGTGGAGCGAGTGCACAGTTAAAGGGTCGTTTACAGTTTTACAGAGGAAGTGATTCAGACAACAGCACAACACAGAAAAACCTATAAATCAACTGACCGTCAACATCAATATATGATAATGATATAATTTATTGCACACGCCAATCTGTATATAAACACATTCTAAAATAAAAGGAATCCCATTTATCTTCATCTAAAAACATAGAAATGAACAAACTTAAATTTCAATGTAAAACTGGATTTGTGGAAGATTTTGTGTTTGTGGCATTTACTCTAAAGTCCCTCATACCGTGAGATATATTCGCACATATTGCACCATACACGCATCACACATTTAAACCCAAGTGTTGTGCTCATACACACCTTCACACACAATCGAAAAAAAAAAAAAAAAACAGTCAAGAAATGCAGAGAGAAGGGCTTGATCAAATCCATGGCAGTCTTCCCCTTCAACAGCAGTAGCAGCAGCAGCAACAACGTAATTTTCACCTCAAAGAACCCGAACCATTCAGACGCTCATCGTAACCACGGCTGCGGGGGAGACAGACGTAAAGACTTCATTGTTACAAGTCACATCCTATAGTATACAGACCATTCAAACTCATTCTCCATTTTTAGGGCACTTTTTGTGTTATTACTATATGCATTTTTTAATATCTATTCAATTATCACATTACATTTACTCAGCTGAATTTAGTGAGGGAGCAGATGCTTACAATTGTTTTCGAGTCTTCTTTGTCCAAAACTTTTTGTGCTTGGTCTGGAGGAAACTTGAGCATGGAGGTAATCACTTTGGCCATTGTCTGATAGTGGGACACAAAATTAAATTAATGCATTTGACTTTGCTTTTTGAAAAGAAAAAAAAAAAAAAAAAAAAAAAAAGGGCAGATATGATATTTAAAATCTTGGCAGTCAGTACAACTTAATGTTTCTTTTTAATAAATATTTTGTTGCTTGTAGAAAATTTTAATATCCCTTTTAGATAAACACCAGATATACAGAACCCTTCATTTTCACACCATCATCCAATGAAATGAAGCTTATTTTAAGGCAATTAAAACCCAACAAAACCAAAAAAAAAAGCAAATCCAAAAACATTATCTACATAATTAGATGCAGGCCTAGCTGCCAGGGTGCATGCGCTTCCCCATAACACACACACAGGGGGATAATCAGAAACAGGGCTGCCGTGTAGGAAACCTAACCGCCCGACTAACGCTAAACAAGGCCAGCGTGTCTTTAAATGGCAAATCTGCGTCATGCAAGATGAATGTGCTAGGAGGCAGCCTGGGGGGGGACATCCTACATGGGGAGGTCTGCTATGTTACCATAAAGTGTAACTATTTGCTGAGGAGCTGGGAAAATCATGCTGACTTTAGGGCCATGTCAACAGCACTGTTAATTAGGAAGATCACCGTTAATTCTGCCCAGTGAGAGTGGACACAACATGACTTTTATGAGGCTGTCTAAACGGTGTCATGTTTTGTGTGACAGATGGACTTCATAAACTAAAATGGGATGAAATGATTCTCCACTACTGTCTCTGGTATCTTCTACTCCACCAACTATTGATCAAGACTGAGATAGAAAATATGAACTCAAAAAAAAACCAAAAAAAAAAAAAAAAAAAAAACCACACAAAACTGAAAAATCAAATCAACAAAATCAATCAATATTCTAACAGTATAATAATGGAAGAAAGAAAAAGCATACTTTTGTTTCTCGTCCCATCATGTACTCAAATAAGACTTTCCTCAGGTACTCTATCTCAGTGGCTTCTGAGAGAGCATCACTGAACCCAGGATCTGTGAAAAACAAGCAAATGCAGCCATTTAATTAATAGGAGACCTGGTAAGTCTAACTACAATGCATTCAAGACTGTAATCATCAGTTGTTACACTGTAATAAGATTTAAATCAGGATGCAGGTCTGAAAACATTACAAATTTAGTCCATAAAACACAGAAATACTTTCCGTGATGGTATGGGTGCAAATAAAACACAAACTATAAGCATGGGATAGAATGGCAAGGCTCAGCGTGAACACTTTAATACATTGAGAGTCTAAAANAGCATCACTGAACCCAGGATCTGTGAAAAACAAGCAAATGCAACCATTTAATTAATAGGAGACCTGGTAAGTCTAACTACAATGCATTCAAGACTGTAATCATCAGTTGTTACACTGTAATAAGATTTAAATCAGGATGCAGGTCTGAAAACATTACAAATTTAGTCCATAAAAACACAGAAATACTTTCCGTGATGGTATGGGTGCAAATAAAACACAAACTATAAGCATGGGATAGAATGGCAAGGCTCAGCGTGAACACTTTAATACATTGAGTCTAAAGTTTAGTGTCTTAAATTCTCTGCCCAAAGCTATCCCTCTAAAATCTATGAATAGCAAACTGTTACAATGTGGAGAGAGGATTGGTATCACGAATTTTACTGAAATATCCGGGTCAGATCTTTAATATGGAACAATCTACTCAACACCCACTTGCTTTCAGTCTGTCTGGAATAATCATTCAGATGATACCAAACGTCTTAGTATGTGCCAAGACAGACTGTGAGATTAAAAGGGCAAGAAAAGGTGATAGAGAAGTGCAAACAAGTCTTTGATCTCTGGCGTGAAGTAATGGGTGACCAATAAATCCTATAGCCTTTGTCCTCCTGACACAACATTGCTCCAGTCAAGTCTTTCGTCCCACCGATCACAAGAGCTGCAGACCTGAAACCGGATATCGGCAGCCTCTCTACCTGAAATCACAAACCTAGACGGTTTAAATAAGGCTCAACAGATTCATAATGAGAATGACGCGCTTTCAACATTAAGTACCGTATTGCAAATGAAATACAGGGTACAGTACGCTGCTCTGATATAAGATCTGAACTGGAAGTTAAGGATTGAAGAAGTAAGAGTCCGTGTGCTGCAGGGTCCTGTGTGGGAAACCTTAAGAACACAA
>JANJYP010243809.1:0-10964 GCA_024605115.1 Rastrelliger brachysoma | reverse complement strand
TCTAAAATACTTCTTTTGTGGTACTCTTTCAAAAACATTTGCAAAACAAAAAGTTGGCAGTTTCATATGTGACCTCTAAAGCAATAAATTGATTTTTTTAATGCAATGTTAACTATCAATCTGAAACACTTTTGTTTCTTTTCATAACTTTGTTTTATCATAGGTAACAAGACAGCTAGTAGCATTACTGCAATGCTACTAGCATCAAATGTACCACTATATTCAATATAACTGTAATTTATTATTTGTTAAATAACCAATCCCCCCAAATTGCAAATTGTTGCATGGAAGCTCAATGTAAATGGTACATATGTGTGGTTTTCAAAACATTTCACTGTATTTTGGTTAGGACTCAACAATGATATGTGTATGTTGATATTAATGTGTCCTATATTGAGAAAAAATAGAAAGCAATATCTCAGAATATTGTTAACAAGCCCTCTGGCTGACTGTGACTGAGTCTTCATATACTGTATTTACATAGGATAGCACTGTCTGATGCTGTACTGTGATGAACTTCGCTTAAAGGAGAACTAATCAGGAATTAACATCTAATTTAATCTATAACCGTTGATGTCCATATGCCTTTTGGGATTCAGTGTAATTTGAATGAGAAGAAAAGAGCATGCTATTGTAAAATGTATATTTACAGTCTGTCGGCGTAATGTTCACTGTCTTGTCACCTCATACTTGTAGGAAAGTACATTGCTATTGAAAAAAGAAGTGAATATATGACTTCTGTATCTTATAATTACACAAAAATGTCCCATGACTCTGGGATAAAATTGTTAATATGACAGTTTGAGGTTTTGACATCAGTCACTTATTGGTGGTCATTATGGTTTAAAGATTTACTAATTATAAGATCTTACTAATGAGATATGGAAGTCAAACACGATATACCGGTAATACAGCAATGCATTTCTCATATGTTTAGATTAAATCATTTGTGATGGCTATCACTTAATTCTTTCTGTGAAAGATTAAAACATTTGACTAGTTATCCAGTCTCTCTATTAGTTGACATGGATGTTAATCTACGTTTGCAGTAAACATGTAAAATGTTTTGAGCACTAAGCAGCAGCCTAACCAGCAGTGTGGAAGCCATTATTAACAATGTAGTTTGAATTAAGCTGTACAATGAACACAATTGTGAATAAACTCAAAGGTAATTGCTACTGTATCTAACATGTCTTTGGATATTCTCATTCGTCCAGGTCATATTATTTCAGGCAACAATTGAATCAAAAGCAACTGGACTTAGATTTGTCATGAAGACGTTTTGCCTCTTATCCAAGCGGCTTCATCAGTTCCTTAACGCTTCGGTCTGTCTAGTTCCTACTAGTCTGACACAGTGGAGTTTGACCCAGGTTTTTAACCTCTGTGAAAGTGACCACCCACCACTCTCCTAGGACAATACCAATACAATACAAGACAGTATCTTACATCGTCTTTCAGTTTACTTGGTTGTTTGCTTTCTTTCTTTCAGTTATATATGTGGAGAAGTTTTTGCCAGACCCGAAAGATTTTACCTTTCACTGGACCAACAGTGCCACTGTTTTAGCAGACATCAGTCATCACCATACAATATACTTTCACAACAAGACTAACCCTTACTATTGGGATTTTCTTCAATTAATCAATTTTTGTTGTCCTTCCTAGTCCAGCTTTTAGGAAGGATGAACTCAGTTGGTTCACTGGAAAACAGGAAATGGTGTCTTGTTCCTTTCCTCTCTCCCCCAAACTATTTTATCACATTCCTTCACTAGATTTTTGTTCAGTTCAGCCANCACACACACACACACACACACACACACACACACACACACACACACACACACACACACACACACACACACACACACACGCAGCTCATTCCACATCCTCCCCCTATGTTTTTTCTAGAGTAATGAGAAGTTTGTCTTTCTTTTAGGAGTCAAACTTTTTGAACTGTTGAAAGAAAAAAACTTATGTTGTTTTTCATTGTCCATTTAGTTGTTTCAAGATGCTCTCCCACCACTTACTCAAACTCATACACATCCGGCTCGCTCGGTGGCGCAGTGGTTAGAGCGTATGCCATATACGCGGCGGACCCCGGTTCGAGTCCCGGCCGGAGCGTCATTTCTCCGCGTGCCTATCCCCCCTCTCTCTCCCATTTCCTGTCTACCAACTTTACAATAAAGGTGTCTGTGCCAAAAAAATCTTAAAAAAAAAAAAAAAAAAAAAAAAAAAAAAAAAACTCATACACATCCAAGTGAGCAATAATTTACAGAAAATAAACAGCGCTTGTTGCAATGCCCATTCTGCATACAGTGGTATACACAACCATTATCACATTAGGTCATGGGAAAAAATAGAAGACACAACTTTTTCATTGCAATTAATCCACTTTACTGACAGTCAAGAGAAAAGGCTAATATCACTTAGACAGATTCTCTAATATGTTGAGATCAAACTTCTTTTTGACTAAAAAATCTACTTTGGAACCATCAACAAAACTGCATCTGAAGAATCATTTTAATGGCTGTAAATCATAAACTACAACCAGCAAACATTGCAGAGTTCTGGATTTGTTCAAAATTAACAGATCGCTCATAAAACATCACTGTTACTCTGCTGCAGATGTGAGTGTTACACTGTTCCAGATGTGAACAGGATGAGTCATTACAAGACAAACGAACACTGAACTACAGCAAGCACCGCAAAACTGCAAAAGGTTTGTTTTATTCGATAATTTATTCAGACACTTCTACAGTAATACATTTTCACTTTATATTAATATGTAATAATAGTCAGTTCCACATTGTAGCCATAACATCTAACAGATATCATCAAATGCTTTGAATTGCTGTAACACAAGCAAAGTGCAGGAAAGATTTTACCCTCTTTGAGACAGATGTTTTGCATTCCCTCAGTACATAACTATCTTGATGTCAACTTTAGGATCTTGGAGGTAGTTCAGGGATACCTCCAACATGTTACAGTTACAGACTTTCAAGTTCCAATTTCTTTATTTCTTATCAGTGCCTGTATCTCTGTGGGCTTTAACATGTTCATGAGGGTTTTTTAATCCTCTAAGCATGCTTAGAAGATTATTTCAGGACATTATTTGTAAACAAGTTTAAAATTACAAATCTTATTTATATTATTTAAACTCAGGGATATAGAGCACAGGGGCTCTATATCTATTAGGGNACACACACACACACACACACACACACACACACACACACACACACACACACACACACAGACATGCATGCACGCACATATGCATGCATGCACGCACACAGGCACACACACACACAAACAACTTATTTTAAATGAAGCAATTTGATAACAATGATCGTAATTATAAAATTATGTTTTTAAATTCTACATAAGTCCTTAAGTATCTTTATGGTACCCAATTTTGGATTTACTCCACTTAATCTATGTTTTCACACATATGATTTCAGATGTCAATGCACACTGTTAGACTGCTAAAGCTTTACATAATATAATCTTAACCACTGTCTAATGTATAGGAGCATGCACCTCTGGCATGAAGAAGCATTTCCTTAAGCATACTGAGTACACAAAGTATTGAGAATTTTGAAGTCAGTCACATAAAGACAACCAACCAATGCTAAAAAAAAAAATCAAATATGTGTGAAAACAAGTGCAAAATTTCAGCTTATTTTATCTTAAAAGAACCATGAAACAACTTTTCATTTATTACCAATTAGTGTTCTTGGCATTCTAAAGCTGCTGAAACTGAAGGTAGGTATCTTCAATGTCTTTTTCATTTGTCACTAAACAAATTCTGTGAGAGTGGCAGAACCACACCTGTGCACCATGGATGCAGCACATACAATTAAATGTCCATGTATCCTTGTATCTGTTTGTTTAGAAGATGACATCTGAGATTTACTTTACAAGTGGTCCAGGTGGGAATGATGCAAGTCTTCAAAGCACCACAGTCGGGGGCAGCAAGCCTTTACACCGCTTCATTAAGGGTGAACCCAAGATTATTGGCGTGAGACATACACACACACACATATCGCATTATTTTCTAAGGTCACAGATTTAAAACCTATTTTAAGTCACAACCATTATAATACTCCAACTGTTATAGTCAAAAAGTTCATTCAAGTTGTTTTTGTTATTTTCTCCCAGATTGTTGTGCTGATCTTGGGAGTATCTTTCATCATTATTTCTGTCGCAGTGAAAATAGACACTACGGGATCTCTGGTAACCACCTGGATCTTCACACCTGGATTTGTACTGGGACCACAGGTTGGTAGCACAAATAAGAATTACTCATCAGAAATGATTATTGTTATTATTATTATAAATGTTCAGGGTTTGGTTGAAGGGTGATCATAATTTCAACATTATCTTAATCACTTTGGGAAAAGGTTTTGTCTTTGAAAAATGCAATATTTAATGTATATTTAATACACCTTTTCTTTTCCTCCTCTTACAGTACATCTTCTGTGGGATTCTATACATTCTGACAGAGCACAACCCAACCAAAAAAAAAGTAAGCTATATTTTATATTTCAAAGCAATACTCCTAAGTTTTCCAAGTCCTATTATTACATAGGAATTCATTAGAAATCAGACTACGAGTGCGACTGGAGTCTACAGTCGGGCTAGCAGCTCTAAGGGGAGTATACTATTTGATCAGTGGAACTTTGAACAAAAACCTTACATCATTATCAGACTACTCATAATTACAATATCAACATGTTCACCATCTTAGTTTACCATGCTAACATTTGTTCATTTTTTTAAGAATAATTACTAACTAACAACTGAGGTTGGTCGGAAATGTCATCACTTGCAGCTATTTGGTGATAAAACAATCCATTGTATAAATTACTTTGCCAACAATAAACTTATCCTGTTAGGTTTTGTACATTTCTGTGTTTGGCATTGGCACTATGTCTTACAATTTGTCTCTTCTTTAAAATTCTCTGTTGCTTTCTATATGTAGGTGACCATCTCCTTGGCTCTGAGTATTGTCACTATACTGGGAGCATTTTGGGCTATAATGACCAGACTGCCATATTTAACACATAGCCATTACTACAGGTACCAAGGGTTCATTGACGACAATATGACAGAAATTGAAGAAGCAGCATCAGATTATGAGGTCATTATTTTATTTTTAATTATTAATAATTGTTGCTTTTCTAGGTAGCCTTGTGTAGAAGCCAATAATGTAATAACGGCCAATTATGTAAGTGCAGTAGACTATGGTGAAGATGTGCAGCCAAGATATAAAAAGAGTTTTTGAATAGCAGACACAGAAAAGCAAGTTTTTTTTTTTTTGCTGTACAATTCAAACATACCAGTCCCAGTTTTTGTTTTTGTGTTTTCACATTAAACCAGAGACCCCTTACCACAGTTCAGGGTCTGCAGGCTAGTCAGTCAACACTGGGGGCTCATCCATGAATGTGATGGCTGCTTACCCCAGTGCAACAAAAGCAGGCATGTGACGAGTTTGTAATGTCAACCACACCCCTGTTCTCTCCACCACTGGCCAGACAAACTGGCCCAAATGAACGGTAATTATTTCGCTGCCACCACCCCTATCTCGCAAGCCCAAGCCCAAGCCCAATGAACTTACCACCTGCCATGTATACAGGGCACTTTTAATACCTTATCCACTGCCAAGTACTTCAGCACACTGGACTTGACATGAGGGTACTTTCAGGTAGAACTGACACCTAGAGCTTGCAAAGCTTCTGCCTTTTGCACCCGTAAGGGGCTAAACATGATGCTGTTTGGAATTTGTAATGCGCCAGCCATGTTTCAGCGACTTATGGATAGAGTCCTGGTTGAGCTGCAGTGAGAAACGTTTCTGGTGTACCTGGATGATGTCATTGTCCTGGGGCAAAACATCACTCATATGCTAGAGCAGCTCAGTCAGGTGTTCAGCAGGTTTTCCAAAGCCAACTTAAAGTTTAAGCCATCCAAGTGCTGCCTGTTCAGGGAGTGAGTTGATTACCTGAGGCACATTGTCTCTGCCAAAGGCATCGCCAATGACCCTGAGAAAGTAAGAAAGGTGGCAGAGTGGCTCATACCCAGAATGTCTCAGAGGTGCATCAGTTTGCGAGCTCCTGGCAGTGTTAGAGTTTACCTCCCACTACAGACAGTAGCTACAAGGGAGATCATTCACTGTACGGAGTGACCACAGCAGTCTGCACCAGGCTGAGTTAGCCAGAGGGGCAACTGGTGCTTTAACTTCCAGGTGCTCCATTGGCCTGGGAGACATCACTAGAACGCTGATGCACTGTCCAGGATGCCAGACACAGCATCATGCCCTTGCACTGTGCCATAGCCTACCCCCAGTGATGAACTGTGTCATGCTAAGGGAGTACAGGGAGCTTTTAATTGTAACAAAGGTGCTGGCAAGCAAGAATAATGATGTTTTTAATATCAATCCAAAAAAAGGATGCGCACCATCATGCCATGCGCAAGCCATATCTGAAAACTTAGGTTTATCTGACAATCAGAGAGATATGTGAGCCACAGAGACAGACAGACAGACAGACAGACAGACAGACAGACAGACAGACAGACAGACAGACAGACAGACAGACAGACAGACAGACAGACAGACAGACACACACACACACACACACACACACACACACACACACACACACACACACGCTTCTTGCTTTATAAATAGATGATTAGAATGATCTCTAGTACTGTGTGTTGCTCCCTTAGCCTTTTACGCTATGTCCAAATTAAGTGGAAGCACACATTTGCAAACACAGACAACTGAAGATGGTTTTTTCACTGTTTAGATGGAATTATTGTGACATTGACTTCTTTGCTTCCTTCCTAGCACTCATAGTGAAAGGTGATCAGTGTTCAGTTGAAGACTTCATTTTGTTGAAATTATTGCACATACCACAATCTTGACACACAACATCATTGAGAATGTACTCAAAGTTATGAGTGCAAGTAATGTTTGCAAATGTGTGCTTCCACATAATTTGGAGATAGATTGAAAGGCTAAGGACTAGCAGACAGGATAAATAAATAAAAACATAGGAGAGAAAGAGATAGAGAATGCATATAATCACAGCTATATCCATTAAATGAAACTTAAATTAGGTAATATTATGTTATTGGCTGAGTTATTACATTTGCACAAAAGTTTTATTTATTTATTTTTTTACCAGGCAAATAATGTAATAACCAGCCAATAACTAATAGCTAACAATAACTAGTCAGTTATTATGTTACTGGCCAAAGGTTATTACATTATAGGTTCATGACTTTTATTGGCCTACATTTTAAAAAGGGCAAATTTATTACGTTATTGGCCATTATTACATTATTGGCCGTTATTATGTTATTGACTTCTAAAGCTGTGTCTCTCATAGTTTTTCTTTAGTTTTCCCTGGGGTTAGTTGGGCATGCCTGGAATACCTCTAGAAGGAGGCATCCCAATGAGGCGGCTAAACCACCTTAGCTAGCTCCTTTTGATACAAAGGAGTAGCCACTCTGCTCTGAACTACCCCTGAAAGAATAATATTGTGGATACAAGCTTGCAAAACTTTTCCTTTAATCATCTGCCAGTGTAATGCATTTAAGTTTGGCCATAGAGTGATAGTAAGTGTACAGAAAATTTTATGCAAATCTATTTTGTGTTTTCTATATGTGCGTCATGTATTTTTAAGATATGTATCTATGTGTGTTTTTCCAGGAAATGGCAATAACTTTGGAAAGGATCTTTTTGTTCTACAGTTTTGTTGGTGCAATTATTTTCATTGTAATGTCAATTCTGGCTGTGGCTGCCCTGCGTTCTACTAAAAGCCAGGTAGAGGATTGAAAAACAACTTCTAAACATATTTTGGACAAAGCTGAGAGCTGAGTCCCACATTAAAATGGTCAAATCTTCATTAGGATGTATTACTGTTCTTCTGGATTGTGAACATGACTTTGGACAATTTATTAACTAAGTCAGTCATTAAATTGCTCTTCTTTTTCTTTTCTTCAGGCCATTCTTATAATGACTACAACCCCAACTGAAATGGCTGTTGAATAACATCCACAACAAGAAGGGTTGAAGTGTGACACGGGGAGAAAGAAATTCAAAGCTTAACAAAGATGCCAAAATATTACTTTTTCATGGCATAAAAGGATTTCTAAATGTTGTGGTCACTGTATACAATACAATACATATAAGACTATAAGTATCTATGTGTTACTTGTTCCAACAGTATATGAGCACTGTACCTTCTTCTTTTGGACGTTTGCAACAGAACTGAACAGGATGGCAGCATCACACTTTCTACTAATTTGCAGTACCTGCTGTTGACAGGAGAAAAGGTCTGGATGAAACTACAGTCCTCAGAAACAAGACCATTACAATGTATAGCCATGCAAGCAGCTCTGGGTAGGTGTAACTGGGTATAGCAGTGCTTTGGACTACTAATGTTGATATGACAACGTGCTCACAATGACAATACTATGTTTTGTAACTATAATCCTAAAATAGACACACACACACACACGCACACACACACACACACACACACACACACACACACACACACACACACACACACACACACACACACACACACACACACACACACACACACACACACACTCACACACACACACACACACACACACACACACACACACACACACACACACACACACACACACACACACACACACACACACACACACACACACACACACACACACACACACACACACACACACACACACACTTGGACTCTACCAGACTTGGACTCTACCAGACTTCAGTGATTTAATTACCTATAATTAATTACAATAAGGACATGACATTTTTCATCTTTTTTACAATTGCAGACTAACAAGAAAAACAAACTCTTTATAAATGTGTAAAAAAATACTGTATTCAAATATTACTTGAATTATGTAAGTCTAGATTAATATTCAGATCATGATATAGAAATATGTAGAGGTTAGATATAAAATAATCAAAATTAATTTTATTATTGTACCCGGCCTACCCTATAAGAGCTGCTCAGTGTATTGTCAATATAGCCTGACAATAAAACAATAAAAGAAGCACAAACACTCCTGTATTTGAATGTGTGTACTCTATATGGTTGTATAGAAATGTGAATATTATTTTGTTCACTTACAATACTGTAAGTGGGATTCATATCTTGTCATCTGTAGGGACAGATGAGTATACACTAATATTCATCAACTTGTGTGAGGAATATGACCATCTTTTCATAGATGTGAGGCATTCCTCAGTTGAAGGCATTACGTGAATATGGTCATTATAGATTATGAGCAAATTAATTTTATGAATTCTACCTAAAAAAATTTCAGTGAAATGAAGCAAAACTGTCTTGTGTCAAATGAGTAAGCCAAAAAGTAAACAGTAAAAGGAGATTCAGGACAAAACAGCAAATCACTATATGTCTTATTCAGTGTATGCTTAAGACTTGCCCTTTCACACTTAAAATCAACTGAGGTGGTTGTAGGCTCCTTATTTCTTTCCACATTCATTTTGTCAATGCTAACAGGAATTAATTCTTCAAAAAACTGGCATGGTAACAGAGGGTGGAGAAGCAACAGCTGAAAATTCTTTCGTGTCCAGTGCTATGGGAAACAAACATAGCATGCCACAGATTGAGAGAAATACTTTAGGATGTGCAGAATGTTATTTTGATCAAGGACACTGCAGCCCAGAGATGTCCACAGCTAAACTCTAAAAGGTCCACTAGAAACACTGGAATCACCATCTGCACCCACCTCATTCTGTCAAGTGTCCCATAAAAAAGAAGACACAAGGTGAGGCACTGGATTTTCTTCGGGAATACACAGAACAAATACGATGTCAAAGGCAGTTGGACAACTGGGAAGAAAAAGAATAGAAATCAATTAAAAATGTTGAAAAAATAATTTACTTTAGTTTTTTGTATTTGTAGACTATGTAGTTTATTTAGTTTTCAATACAGATATATCCATGAATCTTAATTTTGACCATCATTTATCATCACCATTTTTGAGAAAAAATAGATGTCAATTAACTTGCTTAAAAATAAAAATATAAACATCAATAAATAGAAATACTATGGCATGAAAATATATTTGTTCCTTTTTTTATTTATTTGTAAAACAAATAAATAAAATCCACCAAACAAACAAACAAACAAACAAACAAACAAACAAACAAACAAACAAACAAACAAACAAACAAACAAACAAACAAAAACTGATCATAATTCACATGGCTGCATAACCATTGAGTCTCATGATTGGCCACTGAACCAGTGCAGAAAGCTGAAGGATAAAAGGTATGTGAGGCTATATTTCAGAATGCCTATATCATATATTTAACAATTTCAAAAATATTGTGTTGCATGTCTTGCATTTGAATTGAGTAATATTGAGTATCATCATCATCATCATCATCATCATCATCATCATCATCATCATCATCATCATCATCATCATCATCATCATCATCATCATCATCATCATCATCATCATCATCATCATCATCATCATCATCATCATCATCATCATCATCATCATCATCATCATCATCATCATCATCATCATCATCATCATCATCATCATCATCATCATCATCATCATCATCATCATCATCATCATCATCATCATCATCATCATCATCATCATCATCATCATCATCATCATCATCATCATCACAGCAACTGTTTTAGGTTTACACAAAAGTAATCATGTTAACTTTTCACAACCACTGCCAAACTCACCTGTCTTCCTTGAAGATTCCATGTATGATTGGATCATAGGCATTGTTGCAGTGCTCACTGTGTACACTGCTATCACTCAAATGTTTCCACAGCAACAAGTGAAGCAGACTTAAGGCCCACCTATCAGTGACTTTTATAGCCTTGCCGTCTGATGTCCTCATAGACTTGAAATGATGGTTGTGAATGTGTTACACTATG
>JANJYP010243804.1:0-17076 GCA_024605115.1 Rastrelliger brachysoma | reverse complement strand
TCTCGGAGAGATAAACCATAGAGCAATGTCAGCAGGAGGTCAGGATGAAAGGGCTCTGAGTGGTACAGACCTGCAGTACAGGAGTGACCTCAGTGGGTAAATGAGATAGAAAACAATACAGGAGGGGTATTAACCTCACTGAAACCTAGTTAATTTATCAATGGAAACATAAATCCTTATTTTTTTTCCATGTTTGATTTCCCAAGAATATCTAATGTAAAAATGGAATAGCAAGTATCAAATCCCCTGTAAAGTTTCACATGTGCATCATCTTGCATATGTGAAAAACCTGGCCTTTAATGGTTTCATTAGTTTGGAGGGTGCTTTCGAATGTGCTGGCTTTATATAGACATGAAGAATGGTAACAAGAATTGTGTCTTATTAGTGGATCACTGGTACCAAAATGACCCAATACTCTAAATTTCTTATTTTTATGGAACCAATCAATTTTAAGTTTTTAATGTCTTTTAAAGATTTATTTAGAATTGTGGCTGTGACTGTACTAAAAGAAATTGCACCTGAAGACCTAAACATGATTCTTAATATTTCAAAATGCATAGGGTGTCCAAAAACTTTTCCACCACTTTAAGATGTAATTATTAGCATGACTACCTGATGAAGTAACTGAGCATTGCTGTATTTGCTAAAAAGTCAAGACGACATGATAGTTCATGGGGTCACAGTTTAAATAAAAAGCCTCATTCATGTTTAGTTCATGGGAACAAGTCAAACACACAGACTAGTCCCAAACCTAAAAGCTTTTTTTTTTCTTTTCACATTAAAAAATGAAACACACAATTTGGACATTAGAGCATGCCAAGCAGGCAAATGGAGGGAAATAACAGTCTGCATTAAATTATCCCTCATCATTTCTTGAGAAGTAATAATTAGCTCGACACTGGGAAATGCAACTTAAGCCTCAGTCTTTTAGCACCATGAAGCCATAAAGGACATACTTAAGACTCTCTTGCTATATGTCATGATAAAATGAGTTGAATGAAAACATTAAAACTTCATACAGAGAGGATGTTAATGGTAGCTTAATTAGCTAGCTAACTAGAGCTAATAAAATCTGTAATTGACCATCAGTAAAATTACTGGTTGTCAGATAAAAATTAGAAGCCTATTTTTGAAGTCAAGAACCTATTGTTTCAAAAATTACTATATTCTCAATGGTAATTTTGCCAATGTTACCACTGTGAACTAAATATGCTTTGGGTCAAATGCAGGGTAATAGCTAGTATATATGACAATGACTCCGTTATAAAGGTTGAAAGAGCAAAATGTTTTGTGGGACTAATATGTGAATATTTTTGGATTTACAACAAGAACAAAAGATCCAGAAATGACAAAAGGGGTTAGGAAGATGGGGTGGCACTGCATTTGTGCCTGTGTGGGAGATCATTATCATTATTATAAGCTGTGTGTGGAGAAATAGTGTGGGTGAGTGGGTGGCTGGTGGCTGACACATCTCAATTACAAGTTGGAGTTGAAAGTGAAGAAAAAGAGTATAAAACTTGGACTAAAATGTTTTTTTTCTGTATTGTTAATTTAAAAAGAAAGTTCTCAAAACATTAAGGATTTATGTCATGTAATTTATAATATTATTTTTAGCAAGTATTACCACACAGAATAAAAATAATCCTGACCTTTGAGGGGCATACAAAAATAATATTACATGTCAAAACAAACTGCAACTAATGAAACACATGCGGCTGTTTTTAGCAGTGTTGACCATCCCTTCAAGCTTTTTTCTTTTTTTCATATATAAAAAGCTTTCTTGAAAAAAAACACAGACATCTATTTTCTAAGAGTAGGATGTAAGAAAATGAATTCACCTTTAAGGGAAAAAAACAGACTGCTTAGTAGGCGGCAGGGGGAGCAAACAGGAGGAGCATAGGTGAACAGATTGATTAAACAGTATAAGGCAGGAAAGGAGAAAATACATCCAAAGACCTTGGTGCTGTACTCCATCATCATCTGGGCAATTAAATGCTTCCACACCAGTTAACACTCTGTGGGCACATCCTGTTCAAACACTGTTGTCTCTGATGTCAAGTTTACATATCTACATATTACAAGTTATTCTAGAAATCAATGTGAAGAGCAAAGTCATTGCAAACGTCACTTTTTGAAGAGGATGATGGACGTTTAATTAAATTATGCTGAAGAACAAGAATCTCTGTTTTACCATGTTTGTGCATTTAATCTTCTTTAATCTCTCTTCCCTGTCTTATTTCTCTCTGTCTTCCTCTATTTCTGTCCCTGTCTCTCTCTCTCTTTTCGACTGTCAGTCTCGTCAGACGCCTGAGGGCGAGTTCCTGCCTCTGGACCAGTGCGAATTGGATGTTGGTTTTGGAACGGGTGCAGACCAGCTCTTCCTAGTTTCCCCTCTTACCATCTGCCATGAAATCAATCCCAAGAGCCCTTTTTTCGACCTATCCCAGCGCTCGCTCATGAATGAACAGTTTGAGATTGTTGTTATTCTCGAGGGCATCGTGGAGACCACTGGTGAGGAATCCTGCTCGAATTAAACTTCTTTCAGATCTTTCTTTTAATGCTTTTTTGTGTCCCTTCCATCCCATTCTCATCACTTCTTTTCTTCACTCTTCTCCCTCACAATCTAAATGTAAATTCTTATATTAATATCACCTTCGTAATCTAGACTAGTGAAACCTTATTACCCAGCCTTCCTCATTTTACATATTTGAAGAAGGTAGAAACCTGAAAAAAGTAAGAATGAGAACAACACATGAGAATGAAACACTGATTGAATTATGAGGGATATTTTATTACTGCAGAATTGGTTTATGCCCACTCTATGCATAATAAAAGCCTGTGGTCATAGATGCGTGTGTCACTTTGATGAATGAGTTGGGGTTTTAGTAGAAGTTCCACTCCATTTTTCAGATGACAGCTGCGAGCGGAGGTAATTCTGAGCCTGTGAGACATTGGTATACAGCCCTCGCTGTAAACTACAAGCAGCCAAGCTAGAGTAGTCTCAGCAACAACACTGCTCTCTTTTTTGCATATTTGACAGAATGATTCTTCCCTAAAGTCCAATACAAATAAATCCATCTTACTCTTTTCTTTGCAGCCCTGCTTCTGTCCATCCCCCATAACCCTCACTTTGCCGCTGCTGTGGAAGAAACCACAGAGCTGAATAGGCTTAAAGCAGGAGGAGGGATCAGCAGAGAAGCGTAGAGGCAGGCAGGCTACATGGTGTGTGCTCTGTTGATAATACCATTAAATCAGGGAGCAGCCACAAGTTTACTGTCACAGTATGCTGTAGTAGAGGAGGGAAACCCTGGTTGTGTCACCTTCGGAGGATCCTGATATCCCATCATCCTCACACTACCACATATCCAACCCATTAACCCGGACACATTAACAGTTATCCCCTCACATCCAGCTGGAACTGACACAGCTGTTCAGCTTGTTGATTGTCTCCCCAACTCAATTCAATTGTCTTTCAACCACACTCAACGCATTAACATGCATTTGCTCGTATACTTGAGTCAGTTTTAGTTCATGTCTTAATGTTGGTATTGATTCAGTTTTCACACGTCAGAGCAAAAGCAGAAAGAGTGGCTGAGCACGTTTCTGCTCAATGTTTTTCTGTCAAGTGTGGAAAAAGTACATTACCCAGAGCAGATGTAAGCAGCTTTAGAGAGTAGACTTATAGATGGAGAGTAAGGACCGTATAGAATAAATAACCTTCACCATTACAGTTTTACTCAATGTGTCAAAATCAGGCTTAACATAATCACTATATTTTCTTTGAATCTAATAAGTATTGTCTGTGTTTCCAAATCCAAATATGAAGGGGAGTCCAATACATTTGCAGATGTTGTTATTAATTTTTTTTTAATTACTGGTTGGGTCCTCTTCATGTGGTATATTGACAATATTTTTGACAGCCTTACCCATGAAGTGTAGTACAGTATTTCATAAGAAACTGAAGATTTATAATTAAATATCTAAATTTTGTTGTCAAGCAAGGCAGATCATGCCTTCAAAATCTGTAGATCAAGGGTACTATACAGTGCATAGTAAAGCAGGATGAATATTCCCCCTGATAAGTCATTTATCACTGCTTAAACTTTCACTAATACATAGATGACACACTCCTATCTTTTATACACGTGTTACATTTCTCTATGGATATTTTCCAAATTCTTGCAAATTAACATTGGCCAGATTCAACCAGAGACTTGCAGAAAAACATAAGCAACACAGCTCTCTACATAAACAGTGCCAGTGATGCCTACAGCCAGAATTTTTACATATCTAAGNAGCTCTCTACATAAACAGTGCCAGTGATGCCTACAGCCAGAAATTTTACATATCTTCTTAAGGGACATCCTTCTCGCTGTCTGCCAATGGTTTGCAGAGTTGTGCTAAGGGCTTTTGTCTTCATGCAAGATGCACTAAACATTAACCAGCTGGTTGAATACCTGTATGACATCTGAAAGATGAAACAAAACAGGCATGTCTGTCAGGCTCCATACCCACTGCACCATTATTACTGCTGTATTATGTATCTATAGTCAGCAGAAATGCTAAAAAAAAAGACTACAGTGCTTGAAAATCGTCCTAGACTCACCCTCCTGATTAAAAAAAAGCCTCTGGGCTAATTAAGACTAAAAGTGACCTTTGTGTAGATGCAGGACTGTTGAAGGTTGTCTGAGGATGGAGATGAGTAGTGAGCCTAGAATAGCATCAGGCTGTGACATAACACAGCACATTTCATCCCTCAGAGGCATGGGATCAGACTCCTACTCTACAGCTAACGGTAGTGTTTAACAGAAAAAAACTCTGGTTGTAGCAAAACCACTGAATCAGAAAAAATGTGGACTAAGTGCTCATTGATCGCGACCGGCCCACAACAGACATCAAAATGTCAAGAAAATTATTTTAGAAGAACTGAAGTCAAATGGAAAAAGTAGGTTTAGGATATTAGCAAGCTGTTGCAATCCTGTATACAGCAGACACAGACACCAGCATTACTAGAAAATCTTTACTCTGCTTCTCAGTATGTCATCTCTAATTTACGGACAAATATGCACACTAATAAATAACCTTCTGTAGAGTCTGACATAATAGTGCCAATAGATAATTGCCTCTTAGATTAGCGGAGATTCATGCCAGTACAATTCACGATCAACACCACAAGTTGCAATATGACATGTAAAAACAGAACCCGTAGCTTTTGCCATTGATGTATTGATGTGGGAATGGTGACGGGTGACTGCTAATGAGGCTGATCAGATTTAAACTGGCAATTATCACAACCAACACAACACAATACTGATAACAAGCACCGCTCACCTTTGACCCTGTATTAACAGCACAAAATGCAGTAAGCACTCACCATTGCATAGAAACAGACACAGCTCTGCTTTGACTTCAGGGAGGATTATTTAAACACAGACAAAAGACACAAGCAACATCATGTTTTGTGGTATTTAAAAGATGTATCCTATTATACTATGTCCATTACAGTATATAAAAGGCAACATGCTCAGAATATTGTCTCAATAATAGCTGTGTGGGTACTTTCATTAGCTATTTGGGAAATGGGAAGGCGCCTTTCTTGTTGATTTAGTGTTCAAGCAGTATTTAAATATTCAGTATGTGACCATGGCACACAATCGTAGATTGCGCAGGAAGGATTATGAGGCTGTGATTCAACATACAATAAGGAAGAGGACAGAGGAGAATGAGATAAAGAGCCCTTTTGCATTCCCTCTTATCTGTCAATAATTGTTTTGTCGCAGCTAACCCCCATTTAATGACAGTTATTAAAATGATTACTTGCCTGTCACTCTCTCATAGGTATGACATGCCAGGCACGGACATCATATACTGAGGATGAGGTTTTATGGGGTCATCGCTTCCTACCAGTGATGTCTCTGGAGGAGGGCTTTTTCAGGGTAGACTACTCACAGTTCCACAGCACGTTCGAAGTACCAACACCACCGTACAGTGTCAAAGAGCATGAAGAGAAGAACTCACTGCCCTCACCTCTATCCACCCCTACCCCCGCACTGACTGAGAGCCATGGCGCCCGCCGCGATCGGGTGTTTTCTGTGGATTGCATCAACATTTCAGACGAAAGGGGTCGTCATGGAGGAGCAGGGGGTCGACTGCCGAGCAAACTGCAGAGGATGAGTTCTTCTGGAAAGGAAGACCTGCAGAGGAAGGTGCTTATGCTGAGCTCCCAGCACTCCGAGAAGGCCTGCAGCACTGGAGACCTGCCCCTGAAGCTCCAACGTCTTAGCTCTTCCCCCGGACCTGAGCCGGAGAATCGGTTGCAACTCAAGTCTCTCAAGGTGGGCTTCGAACCCATGACCCAATCTACTGGAGACCTGTACCAGCAGAGCCTACACCCTACGCTGTCCCCTGCTCCAGTGCCGATGCCCAGCCCACTACTCTCAGGTGGAGGGAGGCCAGAGGACAACCTGCCGGCGAAGCTGCGAAAAATGAACGCTGACCGCTGAAACCTACCACAGCAGGCTCCCACTGACTCCTAATGACAGAGGGACAGTATGAGACATGCATGGAAACAGATTCAGAGATGTACTTTATCTTGGGAGTCTTTGATAAGAAAAAAAACTGATTGTTTGCTGACGATTTACAGTATTTATTAGTTTTGATTTTTTTTCTTGAAAACACAACCTTTACTGGAATTACTGTGTTTTTTGTGTTTCATAGCAAAGACATTCAGGCAAGCTTTGTTACACACATACACACACACACACACACACACACACACACACAAAACAACATCAAAAACAAAAAAAACACAAATTTCATGCTTAATGCAAACTTGATCGTTCTGCAAGAGTTGTGCATGTATACACTAAATCCATTGTTTAATGTATGCAACTCTACACTTAATAGTCAATAGTAGTTTTATCTAAATATAAATTATATTGAGCTGATAATAAATGCTGTTTAATCTTTCTCCTTTTTTGTGTTTTTATTGCTGTTATACTAAAAAAAATTATGTTTAGCTTATGCAGACCTTATTATTGTTAGGGTTATTGTTTGTGCAACAGTTTTTACCAGACGTCAATAAGTAATCCAGCAGTGCAAAGCAGTTTTAATAGTGTGTTGTTAATATCCTAATTTTGTCCCCTTGGGAAGCGACACTTTATGCAACAACAATCCCATAACTCCTTAGTGAATATAGTGCATATAAGAGAGAGTGCAAGTGGATAATGAGCTACGCCACTGCAGAGAGAGAGAAATATCAAGGGTGTTCAATGGAGAATAGAGGCTGATTATAGGCAACCAAAACGTTCCATTCAAAGGAGAAATGTGGTCACTGAGGCATCATATCTAACAAATACAGGATTACGTGGTCTTCTCTCCAATGTATGTCCAGGCAGACGGACATAATCTTGGTTTAATAGTAACTTTGTTTCTTTTATTCAAGAATGAAGAGATACTGTTTTGTCAGCTGTTGCACAAATAGCCACTTAAAATTGGAGATTTACAGACCAGAAATAGAAACTAACAGCAGTATCTTCTTAAAACATACTGAGAAGAAGGCAGAAAACGGCATGAGAAGATAAATAAAAAATAAATAAATAAATAAACAACAACAAAAACACACAACACTGCAGGGAGCATGGGGGTCAGCATACCTGGAGGTGCTAAACCTTAATTTCACCAATACAGCAGCACAAAGACTGGAAAATCAATTGACGAGGGAGACTTTCTTGCTTCAACTACACACTTGGGGAGAGCCTCACTATGAATCCGCAGCATCAACCACCCGCTTGGTTTACACAGAGAAAGCCCAAACTGCTCTGTACGTTCTATTTTTCTAGTTTCCTCTATCTAACAGCATGTAGTATTGTCTGTGTGTGTGTGTTGTGTGTACACATTCATTACTACACATGGTTTGCCACTGTTCTCATGCTGTGTACAATTTACCAAATTACACAACAATGAATAGAAATTGACTCATTACAATTACAAGACTATGATGAAACATCGAGACAGATAATAATGAAACTTAACACGATGGTTTGACACAAAGCACAAACTCTTAATGGGATGATTCATTACGTCACCTGTTTTTTTTTAGGCCATTTTATGTGAACAACCTCATACTCTATTCAACCTCTCTGTGGGGATTATTCTTCCCACTGTCACACACCTGTGGTGCTGTTATTACCAAAACCAAAAAAGTATAACAGTACAAAGCACTACCTGTTTTCTCATATCTGTCACACTCCATGTAAAATGTGTGCAATCTTCTACCTTAAAATGGTCAGTTCCACTCACTTTGGTGTACAAATATACATAAAAGTTTACATTTTAAAAAAGGCTGGTGTACAGATAAAGCGTCATTTTTATCAACACCCAATGAGGCATAGATTTTCAAGCTATTGTCAAATATTCACAACTAATAGCTTAAATGTTCACAATGAGCCTGATAATATGATCATTATATTTTATTTCTGGGACTCTACTGGTTCATTTTTGCATATTTTACACATAAAAACAAACATTCTTATTTATCTTATAATAGCTATTTAAACAGCCCTTCAGTTCAGCTTTTGCTTCAGTTGTCCAGATTTTACCTAGACATTCAAAATCCACCCGTTTTAAGAGGCCTTGGGAATCTCCTCACAACAACCAAATGTAAAGTACTGTTAAGCTAAAACCTCCCTCTCAGTTTTGTGATTAAAAAAAAATGTCAGGGAAGTTTTCACACTTCTATACTGTAGCAAAGTTGGCAAACCTAGACTAAATTAATTGCCAGTGTGTCACAGATTACATAAAGCGTAGTTTACTCACTGTGAAAATGCCTAATGTGCTACGACTGCTAGAAGATTTCCCACACAGTGAAATCATTATCGTCTCTCCTGTTTCTTAAACTCACAACATGGCAGACCACGGTAACAGTAGTTTTGTCCTAGTTTTGGAGATCCAGCTCTTGTCTGAGGTGTTTTCACAAGGTTTCAACCTCTGCTATAATGACCTGGACACTGATGTCTCCAGAGGTTAAAAATACCTGGAACATGAATACTTAATAACAAGACTAGACAAGTAGAGGCTCATTAGGAGCCCGTCTGGCTGACGTCTCTATGCTGTCCTCCAATTCAAATATTCAGCTGACATGTTCCTACTCAGTTTTCGGGGAAGTTTAAAAAGTTCTTAAAGACAAAGAAAAAAATATAATTCTCATCTGTCAAAAAACCAGAGTGCATTAATTTCCCCATCTTTTCTTCCTATCAGACAGTTAGGTTTGAAGATGGGAGGTGTTTTGATGTATAGCTGATTCATTTATAATCCACTGTATGCTGTGTTGCACCAACTGTGTGTAAATGAATGCCTAATTAGATCGCTAGTTTTGTCTAAAAGGGAAATACGCCTGACTGAACCACACAAACACAACCCAACCACACATTCACGCACATACACACACACTCCACAAACAGATGCAGCAGCCGTCAATCAAATCCAAGCCACTTCTTTCCACCACAGTCGCCACGGCAACATGGGAACCTCTTTGCCCTGCAGCAATGGAGAATCAGCGTACAGCTGAGGTGTTTTTGTGTGTTTATGTCTGTGTGAGGGGAGATCCTCACTGTATTCTTCAGTGCTGAAAATGAGACACTCTCATTTGGCAAACTCAAATACAGCATTTAAAATATGAGCATACGTGTGTCTGAATAGTGGTGTGTTTGTGTGTGTGTGTGTGTGTGTGTGTGCAGACGAGTCGGACTGTTGATCTAAACTGCTGATAGTGTCTCATCTGCAGCGTTATGATTTATTCCTCCTTATCTATAGAGAGTAACCCTGTGGGAATCTGGAAAGAGAAAGATAGTAAATAATGTCAGCACACATCTTACTATGTATCATTTTAATTTCAAATTGTCTGCCTTACAATTGAGACAACCTATGTTGACATGCTTTGAAAATAATGAATGGCTGACTACATTGATTTTTCCATGCATTTATTACCATAATACTTGCCTGCAGGCCGTATGTGAGGAATGTGTAAATATTGGTTCTTTAAAGCTAGAGTCTGTAAGAAGTGTTGGAATGAATGAATCATCTCTGAGAAGATGCTCAGTCCGAGCTTCCTCTGGAGACGCCCCTCTCTTTGCTCCATCTAACGTAACCAGGCTAAAGATCACAAGGACCAATCAATACCTGTCTCACTGCTGCAACCAAACCGATGACCTGTAACACAAGCTGATGCTCAGAGGTTTGGATAATCACTCTGCTCTGCAGGGACAGTTGGTGTCAGGAGGGATTGGAGGATGGAGATCCAACTGTAGCTGTGAGAGAAGGTCGGTACAAATCTTAGCAGAATGACCTCATGTCCCCTCACAAGAAGTCAATAAATAACTGTGAGCTCTATTCATCATAGCAGCACACACACAAGAGATACTCATACACAAATGAATATATAATTCCCTTCAAAGACATCTCAGCAAAACTGGTGCATGTGTGTTCCACTTGAACCACATTATTTTGGACATGTTATATCATCTCTCACTGGGATGCAGCTGTATCATTTTGGAAATGCTTGTTTTCTTTTGAGTGGCAATCAAAGAGGAGAAATTCAACATCAGTCTTTTCAGGTAGCTACAATGTATTGTGACTCCAAAAGTACAATATTCTGTGTAATTTGTTTTCAGTTGTTCATCTGTCAACTTCAGAGACTGCTTCTTGTGGTTCTCTTTTTTGTTGCTGACAACAGAAAAATATTGGGTAGAACGGCAAACTCACAACAAAAATGAGAATGTTTTTTCAATACTGATACAGTATATCGAATTGTGACAACTCAAGGGGCCTATCCTGACAATAAATAAATTTCTCTCTCTTACAGTATATACAACAATATGGTAAAGTCATACACACTCACTATTAGGCCATCCTCTTTCATTAATCCACAAACCTGAGTGGCAGGGGTTTTTGCATGTGAAAGACAGAGCAACTGGGAACAGGGGTGCACTATGTAATGATTTTGGCGTTGTTCCAACACCTGGAAAAAGCCATTACACCAACATCGCACAACCATTACAAGACAATAAGTTATAACAACTGAGTCTCCAGAGGATCACACTAGTTAAAAATGACACTTTAAGTTAATTAAATGATCGCATCCATGAGGTCAGTGTCACCAGAAGTTTTTGTTTCTATGCCAATTGCTTGTACAGTGAGTCTGATGGGATCATGATAAATATAAGTTCACACTGACCTGCATCTGTGAATGAGGTGGAGGTAACTATTTCAGCATGTATGTTGGTTGAACAGTTTTTATTGGTGATTTCATCCATTGTTTAATCCATCCATAGGAAATATAACCTGCCCGCCAGATGGTTTGTTACACAGAACCAGCTGAGAAGTCATCCATGGACACTGTTTGGAAAAGGGCAGGCACTTTCATAAAAATACTTGGCAGGTGATTGGATGAACCATCTGTCTATGACCGTCTCTGTCACCAGGGTAATAGGAAAGACATGATGAACACAGGATGTGAAGATCAGATAAAAGCTTTCACCAAATGGCAGTCAGTTGAGCTACAACTGATATGCATTAACAGGCAATAAATAGCACCAAGAAGGAGATTTGTGTGGTAGTCTGTCAAACAATTTATTTATTCCTTGTTTGCTTTGCATAAAAGATTTTATGAGAGCTCGATATGTTTAATCATTATCATTATTCTCTGTTTAACGGTGTGAATCATGGGACCCTCTTGAAAATGAGATTGCACATCTCAAAAAGGGATCAACCTTGAAATCTAAAAATTCAAATAAAATACACATTCTACTGGATATTGAGAAGTCAAGATTATATCACAACCTTTACTAAAATAAAACATCTTCCAAATGAATATGAGGCAAATTTTAAGGGTAATTGTACACAAAGTGAGAGAGACATGAGTGGATGTAAAAAGACCTGAGTTTGCCCTCGGCAGCACAAAACGAGGTACAGACATATCTCCATGAGTTGAAAATGTTTTAACTTGAGAAAAACATTTGAATATATCCCCAGGCTTTGTGACTACATTTCATTAAGTGTGGAGGCACATAGAGACGGGGGAGGAGCCAGGAGGAAAATAACAAAGAACTGAGGTGAACTCTCCACACACTCACCGGTTCAATCCACTCATAGAGGGTCACAGCGTACATCCTGTAGATAGCTGCAGCTAACATCTTTGCAGTGTAGCTGTTAAGTGGCGCGAATAATGTGAGATGAAAATTCACTTTCAGTCTGAGCACACTTGAACCTTTTCCACTCCACCTCAATTTTGCAGCAAAAACACATAACATGATGTCCCTGTAAATATATAAAGCAAATCTGGCCTGAAAAGAAAGAATCCTTAAAAAAACAGTAGGATGTCATTTTTTTATAAAAAGTTTGCCTGCCTAAATTAAACATATTTTTATTCTAATTAACTGTCTCTGGCTAGCAGCAAAGGTCAAGTGTCCTTGACCTTTGGGGATGTAGCAAGATGCCACCGCTTGGGGCTGAAGCCACTGCAGAGATATCTTAAACTGCAATCCCACTGACAGCTGCTAGACACTGCCTCCAGTTGACTGCCATTCAAACAGCATCAGCTTCTCTCCAGAAATACTAATTCAGTACTTTTTAATGAGTTATTATGAGCTCAATTCCTAAACTCTTGTCCTCTAAAAAGGGGGCTGGTGATCATTTTGGAAATTATTGTTTAAAGATTTGAAGATTTATAGCATGCTTTGTTGCTGACCTGTGGACGTAGATTGACAGCTGTGATTGATGTTTTGCTGCGTGCTATTATCTCTAGCACCTGCACATGCACTTATAGACCAAACTTGGAAGATACAGTGGTGCTGACAACCAGTAAGCCACCAATACAAACCAATGGGTGATGGGTATAGAGTCAACAGACATATAAGTTCTGGAGTAGGTGAACCCAAAAACAGAAACTGCAGGCCAAGCCAGGTTGATGATAAACTTCTTCATTCAGGCTTCAGTACAGGCAGAGCTAAACTGATCAATACTGAACTGAGCACAACAAACTGAGCTGACTGAACAAAGCAGAACAAACTGAACAGAGGATCCAACAAAAACTGAACCGAAAACTAGGACAGAAAGAACTAGTGAGGGGATGAGATGCAGTTTAAGAGATGGGTGGAGAAGCTCGGATGGAGAGAAAATGGCAATAAGGCAAGAGATCAGACAGGGAGCTGATAGGACTGATAGAAACATAGTGAGCAGGGCTGATGAGACTGAAGGGCAGAGCTAACAAGCTTGATGTGGGGCAGATGTGGAGGGAAAAAAACAGGCACAGGAGGGAGTGCAGGAACAAACCCAAAACCTCTCAATACAAACCAGCATACCTCATCATTCATATGTTTTCTTCTTGGGTAGGGGATTTGGATTCCAAAGCAAGTATCAAGTGTGTGCTGATTAATTAAAGTTCATACCACTAGCCCCATAAAACCATCATAAAAATCACAATTAGGCAGCACGTGACAAATGAAAGCTAATGACACGGTTAACATCTGTCCGTCACACATTTACACACAAAACACAGAGTTTTTAGGCACCGTCCCGTGGGAGTAAATCAGTAATAATGAGACATTTCATGTGTGAGAGTGAGAGTGTGTGTATGTGCTTATGGCTGAATATTTTAGTGTGTGTCCATTTGTCAAGGCATCAAATAGCCCACACCACCTCCTGCCAAGAGGAAGGTCACGCACTGCTACACCATCAGTATATTATACTGAACATTTCCACCTCTCTCTAGCACTCATAAATGAAAACCTGTAAGTCTTAAACCTGTAAATGTAAGTAATGGCTTTCCCATGCACCATTTATCTATTCAACTCCCTTTTTCCCTCCCTATCTATCCTTTTTTTTTTTGTTCTTTTCTGCTCTTTTATGGCTGTGTTCTCCTGGCTACAATGTGCCTCATGAGCAGTTTTCCTCCCTGGACAAATCATTTGTCTGACGTTACCTCTTCTGTGAAATTGTACTTGTCACATGCGGGCGTGCACTTTGACGAAATATGATCACATACACACATTTCGGCATCAGAGGTTCAGCCACAAAAGAAAGTGAACTCCCCCCAGTTCCTCTTGTTTCCTACCCCCCCCCTCCCCCCCTCAATTCTTCACTTCACAGACTTCTGCAAAAGCAAGGGAACTTTTCACCAAGATGTTTGAAATCCATCCTCAGACACTGAAAAGTCTTTTACTTTTTAATCACACTCTTTCGAAGGACTTTAAATCATACCCGTCCCCAAGTGTACTGTATGGTGCTGAGTGTGTNCCCCCCCCCCCCCCCCCCCCCCCCCCCCCCCCCCCCCCCCCCCCCCCCCCCCCCCCCCCCCCCCCCCCCCCCCCCCCCCCCCCCCCCCCCCCCCCCCCCCCCCCCCCCCCCCCCCCAAAGAAAGAGAGTGAGAGAAAGCAGAGAAATGAAGAGAAGTGTGACAGTGATGTGGGCAGTGAGTGAAAGCCAAGAGAATAAAAAGAGACCCCATCATTACACGCAGCCGTTCGGTCGTTCCATTAAAAAGAACAAAATGACCCTTATCACCCTGTCTTCCCTACAGAGACATAATTGGGTTTTCAGGGGAAAATTTCTTAGGACCTAAATTGCATTTGTTCTGTCTCCTCCCAGTGCTGCCCTGCTCAGCCCACCCCTGCAGCGAATAGTCTGTGAAGGCTCCACAGGAAATAATAATTCCTGTTGTCACACACTAATGGTCATTGCTGCATAACTGCATCGGCACATGGAGAATAATAACATTAATTCTGCGGTGATGGGTCTTGTCAACTTATATATGAGGCCAATTTTTTGGAGTGTAAGTAGGATGAGGTTGTGAAATTATTAAGAAAGTACCAAATGACCCATCAGTTATTTGGATTGTCTTATTGCTTTTTGTCCTCTGGTAGTACTTGACGCAAAGGTGCGGTTAATCCTTCCAATTAAAATAATAGAAAGATTTATTCACATAAAGAGGAAGGTAATTGTGAGCATGGCTGGTGTAAACTTCTTGAGGGCCTAGGGTCAAAAATTATGAATGGATTCCTTATGACAGCCCCTGGCTTTTCAGGGTGGGTGATGTTCGCAAAGTTTTTTATTACACCAAATGAAATCTTGGACTTTGAGTTCAGTATATATCATGATATTGTACACTTTCTGGGAATTCAACTGGGAAATCATTATGTTCTATTAGCTAATATATTATAGGGATATCTATCTTGTAATAAAAACTTTGAATTAAATAACAAAATAGATTATTTGTTGCCTTCTTTTGCCTACAAAAGTATAATTAACAAATTAAAAATCCCAATTACAATGAGTTCTACATTAAAAATCCAAAATCAAGGAATTTGTAAATATTGCTCATTTCAGAAATTTAACTGATTGATAATTGATTTTTCATTAAAGTATGGGATGTCTTGTATCAATTTGTGTGCACTAGAGGCTTCAAGTGTCTACATCACACTTGTGTAAGTTACATACAGGACTATGAATGGGTCCAAATTGATTGCAATGTCACAAATCATGCTGATCCCTTCAAGTCAGGTTTTAAATGAGCATAGAGAAAATTTCCAGTTTAAGCAAATGAATGTGAAAACTGCCTTCTAGTATCAAACTCTGCACATGCATCATACAGCACAGTGAAGCTCAAAACTTCCATGTGTAAGAAGAAAAGTGGTCTGTTTGAGTTTAGGCACAAAAAATCTTTGTAAACCCAAGAAAAAGATTTCAAGTGAAGCCAGTTCTTATTCATACAGCTCAGTATCATCAATCACAAACTTGCCTCAAGGGGGTTTATAATCTGTACACCAATACAACATTCTGTATCATTAGACACCCAATTTAATCATGAAACTCCCCTCTCCAAAAAACTTAACTACGGAAATATGTGGTCATATTTAAGCAAAACCTGTTTATCTGTTGGTAGGAAATGTGATGTAAGCAGCAGCCCATTGTGTTAGATTGTGACAGTTTATATAATCCAATCACCCCTCAATGTCCTCTCTAACAGATCATCATCAACATCACAAAACATCACCTGAGAGACAACAGTCACAATTCACACAGCTACACCAACAGGTCCTTATCAGGGAAATGTAAAGTGTTTTTTAAGGGTTTTGTTTAAGGGTTATATCGCAATCTCTGCTGCAAGGTGCTGTCATTTCACAATATACAACACTTTTATAATTTTGCTCAGTTTGTGTATAAAATTTGCAGCTTCATGGGACCCTGGAAGTCTGGTGGCTTGGGTTGGCAGTCAGCCTCAACTGTGAAGGAACATAATGTTGGATTTAATGTAAGTCAGAGCACACAGAGATCACTCTATTCATTAGTAATCAGGGTGTTTACACCGAGATAAAGACAAAGTCTAAATAAGGCAAGTTGGTGATGAAGAGGTTCACTTTGCTCTGGTTCAATAAATCTGTCCTCGGCACAGCTCCCTGATTATCCTCACAGAGTGTCCTCTCTCCTCTGGCCTCTAATGTCATGACAGAGTCTAGATCGCCACACCTGATGTTCACTCTCTTCCTCCTGATTCTTTGGCTTTGATATGTAAAATCAGTGCCCCATCTGCCTGCCCGCCCGGCCCACTAAACACTGGATGCACAGCTTGCTCCTAATCTCCATCACACCGTGTCTGTTTTAAAAGCAGCCAAACACAGCAGCCCCCTACTCACAAAAGAAGAATGCACACACTGTTTGAACATCTGCCTGTCTGTCATCCTGCCAACTCTCCCATTAAAGCAGCCCAGACATTTTTAGAAACTTCCCACCGGCAGGTTAATTAAATCACACCAGTCTTCAAAGTGGGCACTGCAACATCAGGACCATGGGCTCTCCACTTGGCGTTTCGGTAAACAAACAGTTTCAGCTGGATGTAACTGCGGGGATGTTGCTGCTCTTCAAACAGCACAGCTGAAGGCCTCAGTATGCATCAGATGATGAGCTTGTAAGATCATTTAACAGTGTCTGAAATCCCTTCTGTGATGGTGAAATTGGAAAAGTCTTTGCGCCATAAAGCTGAGGATGTCCAAAGTATGCACCATTATCGCCTTTTTGTAATTC